>APFE030155228.1:5269-123549 GCA_000404065.3 Pinus taeda
AAAAAAAAAAAAAAACAAAGAAAAATACTAAAAATTTGCATGCAGATGTTCTATGGAGGAGAAGAAGCCTCTCCACTCCAAGTCGGGGGCTTTCATCATCTTGACAAACGATGCCATCAATGCCTCCTCCAAGAACAGCAATGTTTTTAAGGTATGTGCAAGTTTTTTTGTGATTTGGATCTTCTACAGGAAGACACAGTCTTCTACAGGAACAGACAATCTTCCTACAGGGAGGCGCTGATCTTCTACAGGGAAGTCTCGAAATACTACAGGAAGCTCTGTGTCCTACAGGAAAGTCCCGAAACTCTACAGGAAACTTCCTGTAGAAGGTTGCGACGGCCGAGGTAAGTTCTAAATGAAGATCTAAACGACGGAGGAGTGGTTCGATTGCATGCATGCCACTGATGGCACCTCTGAACATCGCCATTATAGTCTTACACCCTCCTCGTCGCCATGCAAGCCAAGATACCTGCAGCAGCACAACAAACAATCAGTTCTCATGAAGAAACAATTGTCAAAGGGAAATCGGGCACTGAGAACCATACCATAATTCGGCTGTAGTGTTCGCGTGCTCTGCCCATAAAACCGCATTCCACTCATATTCACCCCCTGTAGTCCAAACCACCGGTTCATCATGCCTAGTGGGTTCATCAGACGAGAGCCCACCGACATAACCATATTGAGAGAAAACCAGGCAGTGGTTGACATTTTCACACAAGCACAGTGGATGCCTTTCTGTGAAAAGTTGCAGGGATACGACGAGGAAGTGGCAGAGGAGTTCTTGCGGGGCTTGAAGCCAAAATCCGACGTCCTGGCCACAGTCAAATTCAGAGGCCTGAGCCTCAAAGTAACACCAACGTCTATCACCAGAATCACGAAGCTTCCCATGGGTCTTCCGTGGAACAAGGATGAACGAAAACAGAACCAGCAAGCGAAGAAAGAATTCTTTCCACCAAACAAGGAATTCTCTGAGGACAAGAATGGAATACGCAGGGTCATCTTGACACCACCGTGGAACGAAGTCATCATGCAAATCATGAGGTATATCACCTATGAGGGTCATCACAGCATCGTATATGCATATCATTTCCGACTGCTCACCGAATTACGATACAGGGTCAATCTTCCTGTAGAGCAGAAATTGGGCCTTCCCTATTTCTTGCTGCAATCATTGATGGAATGCGCGACCAAGCTGAAGGATGGCGTTCCAGAGTAGGTGGCCCACCATGGGCTAATCAAGTTGCTGGTAGAGGATGCACTGCATTCTTACAAGGTCCCCCTCTCATGGGAATCCTTCCGAAATTTAACCCGTGAAGGGGACGTAAGGACACTGCTGGAAGAAACAAGGACGTCCAGTGGAGAAGAGCAAGAAGCGGTAGCCAAGGAGAAGAAGAATGCTCGCTCCAGTGCCCCGACTACTGTAGAGAAGGAGCAACCCAAAGAAAAGGGTGCTGAGGAAAAAGCTGACACTCCCATCCTGTCAGCGAGGGAATTGAGGACGAAAAATAGAAGGGACAAAGCTGGAGCAGGCCATGTCAGCCCAGCTATGTCTCCAGCACCCGTCAGCAAACAAAAAGAGAAGACCGTGGCAGCAAAACGAACAAAGAGCAAGACACCTGTCCCTACAGGAAAAGTCAAACAGGCTCCTACAGGAAGCCCAAAGACGGCTTCTACAGGAAGCCCGAGGACAACTTCTACAGGAAGCCAGGCTAAGACAAAGTTAAAAGAGAAGAAGGCGGACGTTCTGGCTAGGGAGGCAGCGGCTGTACTAGCTGGCCTTAGTACGCCACCTGTGCAGAAAGGAAAGAGGAAGAGAGATCCTCCTCTCTACTTCAAATGTCGGAGAAGTACAAGGATAAAGACCGGGAAACCACAGGTACCATCCAGCGGCCCAATTGTCATCAAGGACACCCCTGGTTCTCCCAAAGCACAGTCACCTGCTTCTCCCAAAGCACAGTCACCCGTTTCTCCCGAAGTTCGATCACCGGTTTCTTCCGAAGCAAGATCACCTGTTTCTCCCAAGGAACGATCACCTACTTCTTCTAATGAGAGATCACCCTCAAAGGTTATAGTTACCTATGAGAAGGGGAGCCCGAAGAAGAGTACGTGGCAAGAAAGAATAGACCTGATGGACGAGAAAACACGGCTACAGCAAGCCGAGAAGTTCCTACAGGATACGCTGACTCGTCTACAGGAAACAGAGCAGAGAGAAAAGGAGGGGCCCTCGTCACCTAAGAAGGATGAGCTAGAACCTCCTGGGGAGGAAGAAAAAGAGCATATCCCTAAGCCTACCCCTTCACCCAGTTTGAATTCTTACTACAATTTCTTGGAGGCGGGAAAGATCATCCCACAAAAATTTACTGTACCATTATTTATTGCATTAGAAGAGGAAAAGGTCCGGTCTCACACATGGATGCAAATCGCCAAGTCTAAGGGCGTAGCTGACATAGGACCTCTACAGGACCAACTCAAGGAACTCAGGAGCGAATTTGCAATGGCTAAGCATGTGGCCAATTGCCAGCAAACGTTCCTACAGGAAGAAAATCAGAGGTTAAGTTTGCAGCTGAAAGAGCTGAAGGCAGGAGCATCGACATCCTCCAAGGTTGTCGTGCAAGAACAACCAAGCACAAAGGAGGTGCCCTTCAGCCTTGAAGAAACCATAGTGCAGCTACAGGAAGAACAACAGCAAGCCAAGATTGCAATGCAAGCACTCAAGGAGCAGCTGCAGCAAAAAGAAACACAGTTGGCTTGCATGGCCAGCTGGGCCATAGAGGCAATTCAGTGCAGGGCACCTGCAAGATCCTATGGTTTGTTTTTAAGGGATCAATGGCTGCAGTTCCAAATAAACACCCTGGCACAGAGAGGTATGTTAATTCAAAGCCCACACCAGTTTTTCGAATTATGCAGTACTAGTTCAGCAGAGGACAGAGCCAAATTGGCAGAGTTCTACCTTCACAATTTGGCCTTGCCTAATGAGGTCTCATGGGATCCCAACGTTGCCTTGGGTGACATGCAATTGATGACATTGGCCTCATGGTTAAACCATGAGGACCAAAGAGCAAACGAAGCCAAATCGGTCATGAACAGAGAAGTGAAGGAGCCACTACTCATTAGGCCAGAAATAGAAGACCCAGTGACCCTCATCTCGAAACATAAACAATTGGCTACAGACCCCACAGCTTCTCTAAGGTGGATGGACAAACAGGCTCAAGCTATCGCCCACTTCGAGGATATGGAAAGGCTGTTGGGGGACAATGCTGCTCATGCTTGTCAACGTAGATGGAATACCCTGGGCCACAACTTACAAATCTGAGAATACCACACACCCATCCGGATGAGGGAAGCTTTGGCAAGGGTTGCCCTTTACAAGAAATCAGTGCAAAGCCTCCAAGCCAACTGGATTGGCCTTAAACTTAGCCCACCACTACTGCTGGGTCTGACCGAAGGAAATTCAAAGGAAAATGATGGTCAACAGTGGGCAGAGGTGGATAGGACAGCAGGATTTCACACCCGTAGGGAGGATACTACCACTGAGCCTTGGGATGCCAGCGAAGCAGTGAGGGCCATGAAGGACGAGGACTTGGATTGAGTTGCTCAAGGATGAGCAAATGATTCAGCTGGGGGGTGATGATGAGCCCCAATTTTGGTACAATTTGGGCTCATTTTGGCCTACTTTACTTGCTCAAACCATTCATCTTTATTTGCTTATGCATGCATTTCTTAGTTTATTCATATTGTTTGTAGGAGGAAGGTTAGACACTTTATCCACGTGACTAATGCATTGTGATTCCAGGTTTTGGCATTAAAAAGGGGAGTAAGAGACAACGAAAGAGGAGACAAGGAGACAATGAGGTGGCTCTGCTGATTTCGGGGAGTAATGTCCACGGTCTTGGGGGCATTCCTCATGATTCCCACCAAAGAACTCCGAGCTCCAATCAATCTCTCCTCCGAGCTTCAGAAGCAGCTAGCTGTCCTATAGGAACAACAGTCATAAACTGTTCTACCAGAACAACAGTTCTGACTGCCTCACAAATCCGCAGTTAAACTTCAGTTGGACAGCCGAGCTCCTAGAATCAAGGCTACTTGGCGGACCATCATTTTTGTATAAATATGGAGGCCTTAGCCTTAGATAGGTTGTTGAATCTCTCGGGTTATCATATAATTTTGGAAGCAGTCCAGTTTTGTTTTTTGCTGTAAGCCAATTTGGCATGACGTTGAATTATGAATAAAGAGGACAGTTTGTGATCTATTCCTGAGTTTTATTAGGAGACTATAGCTCTCAGGTTAGGGCCCAACCTGAGAGCCATAGATCCCCTCTGTTGTAGTGTTGTTTCTATTTCATTTCCAGCACTTTAAGTTTCATTTACACATGCAATTCGAATGGCAGTCTGGTAATTTGATTTTCTTATGAGTTAGACAGATTTTGCTTATGGTACAATTACTTCCGCTTGCTTAGTGTAGCAGAG
The DNA here is from genome assembly GCA_000404065.3 of Pinus taeda. Lineage (NCBI taxonomy): Eukaryota > Viridiplantae > Streptophyta > Pinopsida > Pinales > Pinaceae > Pinus > Pinus taeda. The sequence goes on from APFE030155228.1 coordinate 9,736, forward strand.
GAGATATAACATCCATTGGAGCTCCAGCAAAAACGGTTGTTAAGGCTCACTGCCATCTCGTTTGAAGATTGGGGTGCAGTCCATAGCAGACCACCAAAAACACGCATGATTTTGTTTGATACAGTTATGATTTGGATTTAGATGCTTCCTTGTCATTTACACGTACCACACATCTCTTCATCACAGCCCCATACGTATTTCTCTTTGCGTTTTGGATCACTGTTCAATAAAATCACGGTACACTTAGTGTAGGTTGATGCATTCCCAGTTTGATAAACAGTTTTGGTCATTTGTTTCATTTACACTCTCCTCCCTCTCGTTTCATTGCCATCCTTTCCGTTTTGACCCTGCATGCAATTACACTACCTTGACATACACTGCGTTCTGTACCTTCCTAAACATCTCCTATTCCTCACGTAGCTTCATTCCTTGACCTTTCACATACATCACTCCAACACACTCCCTACACCTGTTTCCCATCTCATCCTTCCACTTCTGAGCCCTCACCAGCCTGATCCCTACCTCTCACATCCTTTCCTACCCTTCCATCACTATTCCCATCACTTAAATCCTTCACGGTAGATCATCCTGTAGCAGTTCAGAGACATCCTGTAGAAAACCCTGAGTTTCCTGTAGGATCCCCTGCAGACATCCTGTAGGAGGTCATTCACGCGATTGCTGAGCTTCTGAATGTGAAAAACCTCTATGGATGAATGCCAAGGGTCCATAGGGACCCCACCTAGCCTCTCCAACCAGTCCCATGCTTTCCTCCCTTCTTCATTCAAACTGCACAGTCAAACCCTAATAAGCACAAAATCACAAATATTTCCCCGACTTAATGGAAAGTACAAAAACATGTCTTTTATAATGTAAAGTAGTTTAGATCCACGCATTTCCACTCATTAGAGGTAATAGCAGCATTGGTAGAAGTATTACTCATCTTCATTGTTTTATAGAGATTAAACTAGTCAAATTAGGGTTTCCTAGGGTTGCATGCTTTGATTTACTTTTAGTTCATTTTTGTCAATTAGCTTAGTCTCCTTTGAGCTAGCTTTCGTCCATCATTGATAAAGCTTCTTCTGTGAGCCTATAGAAGTTGGCTTGAGCCCTAGTGGACTTGTGCCAGCAGACCAAGTGACAGCTGCGACAAGAGCTAGTACTTGTGCATATAGCACCGTCGCTTCCAAGTTTGTACGAACGACTGGGTTGATAAAATGAGAGACAGGAAGCCTCAGGAGTTGTAGCATTATTGCTACAATACTGGAGCTCACCAGCTGCTGTGCAGAGGAGCCCTGCCTGGAAACCGTGGCCACAACCTTCTTCTTACCTTGGGGGTGAATCACAAGGAAAACAAATTTCTTGGTCTGGGAAATGATCTTACTGCATTGCTTTGTAGTGATCAAAGAGATGGCGGTCGGTGGGGCTACCTCTGGTATCCTGTGTAGCTTATTAGTCAAAGTAATAATCACAGAGCGATGTCTAGACCCATATATAGCATGTCTCTTCCACAGGTATGGTTTTCCAAACAACAAATCAAAAACTTCAAGAGGAAAAAAGTCATACAATACCTCATCTATGAAGGGCTTGATGCTGTAGGGAAGGGAACACTACTGGTTGATGCAAAGATCGCATCCTTGGTGAAGCTACCCGATGGTGTATGGCTATGGATGTGTTGTAGTCTTTAGACCCAACCACTTCACGACTTTTGCTGAAATGAGGTTCTTTTGGCTCTCGCTGTCGACAATGAACTGCAGCAGAGAACCCTTCACCCATATCTGTGAGTAGAAGAGGCGCTCCCCATCCTCTCAATCTTCAGGCTCAATTTTCTAGATCTTTGTGGTGGCCACAGTGGCACTAGGCTCTGCATCAATGATCTGCTTCACTTTCTCAGTCCCCTTATGGGGTTCTGATTCAAATTCAGAACCTGCATTTTATTTGGAAGAATTTAGCTTGGCCACCAGTGACTGCTTCACCCAACACTCACTTGTATTGTGAGTGGAGATCTTATGTAACTCACACCATTTTCGTGTATCCTTCTTAATATTCGTGGTGTTGTTTTTTGCTTGCGGATTTGGTAGGTTGTCCTGGGTATCCCTGCCTTGGCTTGGTCCCTTGTTTTGTGGTTTAGGGAAGCCCTTTCCTTCCTTTGGATTTGTAGATCCAAAATCCATCTTCTTTTGTTTAAACTTCTGCTCAATCTTTACAGCATTCCGATACGTCATGCTGAGAAAGGAAATGTCCAGGAACTCCATCTCGTCTTGTATGTACTTTTGTAGACAACCATAGTACTTGAGAACCAAATTACGCTCATTATCCTTGATACCCAGCTTCATGTGAAGAGTATGGAAATTATTTGTGAACTCCATCTCATCTTGGTCCCTTCCTTGCCGTAGCGTGGTCCACTTTATGTATTTATCTTCATAGATTCCGACAGGGTAATATTGTTCCTTGATGGCATCTTGAAAATAATTCCAAGTGGGCGTAGCTGAAAGCAACGAGGGTTCACTCTCGTCGTTTTGTTCACAGTAGCTTTCCTTCTAGTCCTTGACATGTGGGGTGGCTTTGATAAGTGCAAACATAATCTTTTCCCAATTGGAAAAGTCATGAACTAAAAAATATCCTTCAAATAGATTTAATAATTAATCTACGGTGTTTACATCTATGAGGACTTCGAATATGGGAATATTGAAGTTAACTTGTACCTTAAAAGGAGTGGCGCCTCCAGAGTGGCTGCTGGATGAAGATGCATCACCTGTGGTTATCCATCGAAGGATCTGGTCAAATTTATCCATCATTTCATCCCTCTATCACTAGAGGGCTTCCTCAAGCAACATTTTGAAAGGATCTCCTGCCCCTTCGTCTTTCTTTTCTTTTGCCATGGGAGGCCATCAAGTTTTATTAGGCTAATCTTGCAATGGCTTAACCAGATCGAGCCCTAACTCCTTATACCCTTACCCTGTTGGGAACATGCAAAGAAAAGCAAAGAAAGAGTAGACCGCTTTGATACCACTAATTTGAACTTAAACAAGAATGCAACAACTTACAGATATAATCATAAATATAGAGATGCAGTAGAAAAACACTTCATTTCATTAATAGAAAAATAACGAACTACTCTTACAAACAGAATGGAAATAAGATAGGTCAGGTGATGGTAACATATCTCTGAGAAGAGATGTAGTGGCTACATGCCTCTTAACTGAGTTACAATGAGGCTCAATGGAATTTTTATTATTTAACAATAAGGGAAAACCCTAAACAACCAAAACCCTAACCCAAGGAAAACACCAAGATTTAATGGGCCCCGTTGGGGTTAGTTGGGCAGCCAACTTCTTGGGGTCGTAGCTTGGTCATATTATCTTTGTTTGACGTGTATGATACCTTGTTGGAGATATCTCTCTGAGGACTACAGTTGCTAATGTGATTTCCTCGGCTCTACCCGAAGGAATGTTTCCAAAAAACGTCGTTTATGGCCTCAAAACGGCTTTGGAAGTTCAAGACCCAAGAAACTGCCAAAAAGTAAATTGTGCTACAATTAAGGAAACATATGAAACTAACTGGGGGATCTAGTTGGAATAGGCGTGTGGCCACAAATATCCACCTGGATCATATTCTCCCATAATTATTAACAAACTTGTGATAATACCCTGTCAACCTGAGAAATCCTTGAAGATGTTTTATGGTTGTGGGGATTTTCCATTCCTTAATGGCTTTAATTTTGTTAGGGTCTAACTTAACACCCACATGGGATACAATATGACCCAAATATTCCACCTCCTATACTCCAAAGAAAAATTTGGAGGTTTTTACATATAATTATTTCTCCTCCAATAGTTTCACCACCCTGCCAACATGTTGAACATGATCCTTCTAAGGCTTGTTATAGATTAGTATATCATCAAAAAATATTAACACAAATTTTCTGAGGAAGGGTTTGAAAATGGAATTCATCAAACCTTGAAATGTGAAATATGCATTAGTAAGGCGAAAAGGCATGACCAAAAATTCATAATGACCCTCATGAGTTCTAAATGTTGTTTTTAGAATGTCTTCAGTCTTCATTCTAATTTGATGATATCATGAATGAAGATCCAACTTGGTGAAGTAAATTGCTCCATGTAATTCGTCCAACAATTCATCAATGACAGGAATGGGAAATTTATCTTTAATAGTGATCTTGTTGAGCTCCCTATAATCCAGACACATATGCCATGATCAATCCTTCTTGTGCACCAATACTACTAGAGCAGAGAAATAACTTTGACTAGGTTGAATTATACTAGCCTCTAACATTTATGCAACCATACATTCAATTTCACTCATTTGGGCATAGGGATATCTGTAAGGTCTATGTTTCGAGGAACACTTCCTGGAATATTAATGGCATGATCATGATCACGAATAGGTGGGAGGCCTTTGGGGATCTCAAATACCTTGGAATGATTATCCAAGACTTTTTGGAGATATAGAGAAATAGATGATTTTGATGTTTGAACCTCTAGTGAGCATAATTGTGCAATTATGCCCCATTGTTATTTCTTAAAAAAAAATTCATGCCATTAGAGTTTATTATATTTCTTACTTTCCCTGTGATACCCCTTAATTCAACTTCCTTTCCTTCCAAAAATAATTCAAGAAAATTTCTTGAAAATTAAAATCTATCGTCCCTAAATACTCTAACCATTGGACTCCTAGTACAACATCAACACCACCCATTGGAATGGAAAGAATTAGTCTATTCAATACATATTACCCCATGGTTAGCTTGATATTATGGCACTTTCCAGATCAATTTATAGTTCCTCCATTTGCAACCATCACTTGACACTTCAGTGCTAAATATGGGAAGTAATTCAATTCCTTGGCTATTATACAATGAATAAAATTATGGGTACTACTTGAATCAATCAACACTATTACCTTTTTATTCTCAATATATACTTCTATTTTGAGAGTTTGAGGAGTGGTAATTCCTACCAATGAATTACAATATATGTTCAGATTCATTTCTTTTTTCTCTGGGGTTGATTCCTGGTGTATATCCTCCTCTTTTGATTTTTTCTTGTTCCTTTTCTTCCTTCTCTTCACAATCTATGTAGAATAATTTATTCTTAGCACAATTATGATATTTAATGTATTTTATATCACAACTATAACAAATCCCTTTTTCTCTTTTTTCCTCCAATTTTTGTGGCATCAACCTTGTAGTTTTTGGAAGTCCAGGAGAATCAACACTTCCATTTTTATAGTTGTGAGTGGTAGACTTCCTTGTTTCCATAATTTTTCTTTTAGCTTTTCTTGCCACCCTAAATGCCTTCTCCAATGAATCAGGTTCCCAAAGCTGAACCTCATGTTGGATGTTTTCCTTCAAAGTTCCTATGAATACATAAATCCTATACTCTGCTAGAATATCAGTTACCCTAATATTCAATTTTTGGAAGTCTTCAATGTGATCATTCATTGAACCCTTTTGTTTGAGATTTATCAATTTGGTAAAGAAGGTGTTCCTATTTGTATCCTCATAATGTGCTATCATTTCCTTTGTAAAAAATTACAAAGTGACTAGTGGTTTATGAGAACAAATCCATTGATACCATACAAACTGATTAAGTTCTAAATAAAAAGATGCAATGCATACCTTTTGTGTGTGTTGCACATCATGGAGATCAAAATATTGCTCCAAAGGTAGTATCCATGTTACCGAATCCTTGCCATCAAACTTCCTCATATTGATATTTTGGATGTGGTGGGCCTTAAACCCAACATTGGAGTCTCTAAAATCATAATTCATATTCCTTTTGTTCTCCTCATGAGTTTCACAGAATACCTTTTCGCCATTAGGAATCATTTAAGTTTTTCAAACCTTCCATGTCTACTTTTAAACCATTCATGTTGTCTTTTATTTCTGATTTTAAACTATCCATGTCACCTTTTAAGTCATCCATATCCCATTTTAAGCTATCCATGTACCCTTTTAGTTCATCTTTGGTTTCTCTTGGTGAGAGCGAAATTTGTTGCACTTGATCCCATAATTTTGATATATCATGTTGCAATTCTTCCTCTTCATGAGTCAGAGTAGAGCTTTCTGAGGGCGTAATGGGTGTAGATGTTTTTGTTTGGGAGGAATTTTAGAACCAAATACTGATATCTATGCTTCAATATTCCCTTTGAATCACTTGAAACTTATTTTTCAAACAAACGTTATGCAAAATTTAAAAAAAATACACAAATGTTTCTTTCTTTTTAGGAGCTCGATATTGAAGTTGATGTATTTTTGTAATTTCGGATCTCCAAGATATGAAATTTCATCTTGTGATAGCCTTTTGGTTATTCTTTCTAACCCCACAAGTCAGATCGAGATTGGATTCTTCAAGAAAGAGTTATGCCTAATCTCCTAAGATTACCTGATTATAGATTGGTTCAATAGAGAGAACTTGTACAAAGTTCCATGTCACTCTTTCAACCTTCAACCCTGACAATGATACAAGAGAAACTAGAGTCCGTGCAATTTCTGTCATTATTTACGAAATTGAAATATGATACTTGGAGAGAAAGTTATGACGATTTTCCCTAGTTCATTTGTTTGAGATGGAATTCTAGAGCCTACAAAAAGCCTAACTTCCTTGGATCATATCTCCAAAAATATAGTGAACCAAGATCTAAAATTCGTATACAAAGTTCATCAATATTTTAGGTCCATGTGGTTTAAATTTCAATTTTTGAATCCTTGTAGAAAAAAACATTATAGAAAAAATTGCAAGATGCTCTATTTGAAGAAGGAAAACCCTAGAATCCAAAGCTTTCATACCAAATTTTATGCAACCAACTCACAAAATAAAATAAAAGATAGATAAACGACTTAAAAATTAGCCTCTTTGAGGGGGAAACCTCCTTTACATTACTTAAATGGACAATTTATGGATGCTACAAATGATAAGACCTCCTTGGTATATATAGGAGTCTAAGGGGTCACAATATAATTAGAGCCTACATAACAATAATAATGTAAGGGCACAACAATAACAATAGTGGGTTTCTATGGGGCACAACAATAACAACATGGGGGATACATCAGCACAACAATAACAATATGGAGCTACACTAACAATTACAATAATGGGAATACTCTAGTATTATAGGGACCTAACACAACTCTTACTAATTTAAATTAAAAAATTCTCTTTCTAAAGATGAGGATCACGAAATGTAAAATAATGCTTACAAAGTTACTTGTAATTGGGGAATTTCTCTATTGGAAGTTCTCCCTTAAAGAGGCGAGTGAACGTTTTTCTAGTAATAAAGATATAACATTTTGGTTTTATTTTGGTTATTTATTTGGTACTTGTACTAGTTTAAATTTAGCTCTTTTATTAATAAATATGAGTTAAATAATACAAAAAACATATTATATTAGTTTTAAACTGTCGAAAAATAATATAATTTATTATTTATTAATGAACAACTCAAGAAATATTATTTTTTCCACATACTTATCATGAGATAGTCATTAAAATTCATGTTTTCACATTTCTCCTAGCTAATATTACATCATGTTCACAATGACAAATACGTGTCTACTTTAAACAATTTAATTATAAACACATACAAATAGACATTTATTTTACATAATCTAAACATGAAATAAAAATGCATCATCAAGTATATTAGAAAATCAAACTAATGCCTCTTAATCACCATCGTATTATTTATCATTTAATTCTTAGCCATAAAATATTTATTAATTCAAATTTTATTTGTAATTACCATTGAAAAGAAAAGTCAAAATTGTTCCATTATCCGTGAAGAAAAAATTAAAACCTCTCATGCATCCATGTAAGTCCATATGTTTCTCTTATGGTCCATAAAAAAAATGTGATCAACATTTTATACATGTATAAGACCTTTTAGTTTACATAATGTTGTAAGGACTGTAATTTAAATGTAGTAAACATGAATTTACCTCTCATGTCAAGAATTTAATCTTACATATTAATACACAATTTTTCATTGTTAAAGTCCGCATAGAGTTATCACTACATGATTTATATTGATTTTGAACTAAACAAGAGGAAAAAACATGTGAACTGATTAATAAATCAATAAGTATCTAAATCGAGAATAAATCTTCAATGTTGTTTCTAAATTCACTATTTTCTCATTTTGGTTATATTCTTCTCATTTTCGTTTTTGACAAGGATTGTGACCTTGAATCCTTATTATCATAGATATTGTACATAATTGGAAATACTTAGTTTTAAGTGCAAACATGTTTCCATTGCAAACAAATGTGTAAAAATGTTTGTGAATCTTACCAATTATATAAAATTCCAACAAGACGAACAAAAAATAAATATAATTAGTGAAATAAAGAAAACAAAAACATACAACAATAGTACAAATGATGAAATAACACAAGTACATATGACTCTTCCTTTTCATCACCGTGATTATCTTCCTTGCTTTCCATGATAACGCTGTTGTTCTCAAAAATTTGTTTTGATCTAGAGCCATGTATTAATACGAACCACCAATCCCTATCCAACACACCTGGGTAAAACAACGCCTGATTTCAATGTTTTAGGAAAACATAAGGCTTCCTAGCTTCATGCCACATTTTTCTAGAGCTGATAGATATCAACCCACTATCGCAATATTCCTTTACACTATTCTTATCAAAGGTGTCACACCACTTGCACCTAAAAATAACACATTGGAATGAAGAGAAGTCCACTTGAATGATCTCTTATATCTTTCCAATGTAACCTAACGTCCCCTACATTAGGTTTTGATTGTGGTGGCTAGCATGACTAAATTTTTCAAACTCGACTTCCACTCCGTGGTCTTGTGTCATGCATCCATCATCGAAATCCTCTGTACGAAAATGATGTCCATATGCCCACAGAAATGGAAACAAATGCACCTATGAAAAAAGTAGAAAAATCACAGTTTCATGTGTCTAATATATATCTATATATATATATATATATATATATATATATATATATATATATATATATATATATATATATATATATATATATATAGATATATTATCTCATACTCTTCAACACACAGGTAATGACCAAATGCATAGTATTTCTCCCTGTCTTGATCAACAACCCAACTGTTGGGGCAAGTCATTAACATATTTTCTTTTAAATTATTAGGATAAGGCATGCTTATACCATTCAGTTGTTTGAATTATTTCTTGACACTATCCCTTTTCCTCCTCTAATGCTCATACACTAAGACCCTCGGTTGTGTCACTTCTATATTGTAAAGAATGATTTTCTTAATGGCTTCAATTTATGAATTCGCTAATGAAATCAAACCAATATATAATATGTATGAGATCAAAATATGCATTAATATGAAGTTTAATATGAATAGTTACTGTGTAGATTATGTTCATGAGGCTTTTCAGATAATGGAGGATGTTAGAGCTCTGAAACCCTAGTTCTCATGGCAAAACCCTAGCTCTCGTGGCAAATCATAACTGCACTATAAGCGGTGATTCCCCCATGGCAATCTTGACCCTGCCGCCTGACAGCTGATGGGATGTTCACTGTTGTCCTCTTAGCATCGGACCGACACCATTAACCCATTTCCCGCGGTTACTGTAAGCACTGTAACGGTGAGCCTCCTGTTTCTCCCGACAAGATCTCCCTCGGTTTTCTGGCGATTCCAAGAACATGGAAGGGGCAGACAAAACAATGAACCCTCCACATCACGAGGTCAACAGAAGCTCTTTCCATGTCATGTCAATCATGGGATAATCTGCAGCTCGTAGGCATCCATTTTCAACCTCCTTCATTGTGCATGGTAGACCATCTTCCTCGACGCCCCATCCTCCCCCTGTTCACCTTGACAATGTTCTTGGGCTGGACTGCCCAGCCCTCTCCCCAAAGACCAAGAACCTACTGGGTTCTTGCCTACATCTCAGATTCCCCATCTCAGATTCCCCACACCTCTGCTCTGCCTAGATTTTCACCCATCTTTGGTTCAATACTTGATCCTCTCCCTCCTAACCCTCATCCCCCTACTGGTTCATCTAACCTTTCTCTGCCTAACCCTAACCCTTGCACCCCCATTCGCTTCGATTGCTTCAGCTCCCCTATTCCTACCCCCAAATCCACCCCCTCCATGCCGCAAATAGTTAACCAAGGCATCTGTGGTCTAATAAAAGACTACCTGATGGCCAGATGCTCTGACAAACAAAAAAAGGGCCGGTGTCTTAGGGTGAGAGATAGGGACATCAAGCTGGCCCTAGGTGAGGACCTCACCATGGGTGAAGTGGACAACACTGCTAAGAAGGTTTTGGTAGGGCGTGCTCGTGGGAGGAATTATACTGTAGAGAGGTTGTGCTTCTGGATGGAGGAAATATGGGGCTCCCTTCTAAAATAATTACCCATTATTCATGTTCTGGTGAGGGGTTGGTTTGCTCTCCATTTCCACTAGGAGGAATACACAGACTGGATCTTCTCGAGGTTTTGGCACATAGAATTGGCGCCAATTTTGTTGAAGCATTGGGACCCTTTGTTTGATCTAGAGTGTGAATAGTTGGGGGTTGGTCCTATTTGGGTTTGGCTTCCGGGTCTTCCTCTGCAATACTAGACTCCCACCATCTTTAAGCATATTGGAGACACTTTTGGTACCTACCTAGACCACGACCAAACCTAAGAACCTTCAAATCGACTGGGATCATGACCATGGCCCATGTACTGGTTCATTTGGACACTCGTGTCGGGCTGGAGGAAAAGATAACTTTTCTCTACCATCATTTCGCTCACAGACAAAACCTAGACTATGAAGGTGTGCCCTTCCAGTGCAGACTTTGCCACAAAGTTGGACACCCATTCAAAGACTGTCCCCTTCTCATGAATTTGTCTAGTGAAACTAAGGGATTGGTGCACAGGTTATCAGAAGAGCCAATGGTTGATGTGCTACCCCCAAATCCGGATGGTACAAAGGAAGAAGTTAAGAATAATTTTCAGAACTCCAGTGCATCCCAGAAGAGGCCTCTTTCTCCTCTGAAGACCAAATCTCGATTTGCGGCGGAAGCCGTTCCTTCTTTGGGTACTGTCTCTTCTCCTAGCTCCTCTCTCTTGCATTTCAATCATATATCTATCTCTGTGGTTTCATCTTCTCCTCCCACTTGTGTTTATAATGCCCCTATTTCATGCACTTTTGCTTCACCTTAGCCAATTTTCGCTACTAGCCCCCCATCGATTACTAGACTGGACGATATCCCTTTGCTAACTGATTTCACCTCCCCATGCCCTCATGCTTATAAGCTTCACCCCCATAGGCAAGCCACTCCAGATGCACTGGGCCTGGGCATATCTCTCGGATCCATAGACCATAAGCCCTCCCGAAGGTGTCCCTCCAAATTAGCCAAAGCAATTAAAATTGCAGGGGATGACATTGCCCATGGATGTCAAAATACCATCAATTGGGTGCTTAGAGTAGCAGAAACCCCAGCCAAGGCCTCTAGATGAAATGTCTATCCTTTAACTGTCAGGACTTAGCCAGCCCCCAGAAAAAACTGGCCGTCAAGAGACTTCTGTGCAATGATCCATGTGACATAATATTCCTACAAGAAACCTTGGGACCCTCTGAACAGATAGTTAAAATTATTCTCGACATCATGCCCAGTTGATACTTTCAAGCTATGGATGCAGCTAGCCATTCTGGGGGACTCACCCTTGGAATCAATCCTCGGACCATCAAGGTGATCGCCCCTTGGGGCGGTCTTGGTTTTCTTGGCATGGACCTTTTCTCAGTTGCCATGGGAAAACAAATCCATATAATTAACATTTATGCCCCCTATCATAATAGGCTACACTTCTGGAATCATCTCTTGGATAACCCGATGATCAATTCCTCAACTATTATTGGGGCTGACCTTAATTTCACCATTAGTAATGAAGAGTCCTGGGGCCATCACTCACAATTGGAATCTCTCTCGGATTAGTTGAGCTCTCTGCTAGAACAACATGGTCTCATATATGTTCCTATGAATAAGAAGTTCGCTACCTGGCATAACAAAATAATAGGGGAAGCTGCCCTAGGGAGAAGATTGGACTGCTTCCTCATCCATGAAGACCTTCTACCAATTTTTACCATATTCAGAGAATGGGTGGGCTCTGGAGGAATATCTGATCACTTACCTATATATTTGGAGCTGGCAGGATCGACTGTCAAACCTCGAGCCCCCTACAAGTTTAACTCGACCTAGCTCAAAGACCCTGACTACCTTAAGATGGTCACTGACTACTAGAGATCTCATCCCCTTACTTCTGGAGGGTGGAAGGCTTTGGGTTTCTGCAATAACTTGCACCATCTCAAGTGACTGTCAATCGATTGGGCCAAATAGAAGAAAACTAGGGAGGACTTGGCTTTATCCGACCTTGAATCCCAGATTTCAAATCTAACGGATGAGAAAGGTAAAGGTTACAACTCTATTGAAACCAAAGCCCATCTTGTTGAGTTGGAAGCCGAGAGATCCAAGATCTTATTGGCCCGGGAGGAAACTTGGCAACTTAGAAGCAGGGCCATATGGATACAAGTGGGGGATGGCAACAGTAATTTCTTCCACAAATTTTCTAATGGAAGGAGAGCCAGCAACACAATTTGGCAGCTACCCTCTAACCAAGGCTCGCCAGCAAAAACTCATGCATCACTATCATAGCTGGGCATATCACACTTCAAATAGTTGTTCAAAGCTCCTTTGGGTGTTTCACTGCCTTATATCATTCGGAATGCTGGGCTATTCCCCAAATTTGTGGAGCTAGACAATATGGAGGATCTCATAAAGCCAGTCACCCCGGGGGAATTGTAGATCACTTTGAAATTGTTTAAAAGAGATAGAAGTCCAGGACCGGATGATTGGCCTGTGGAGTTCTACCTAACTTTCTTTGATATCCTAGGTCCTGACCTTCTTGCAGTAGTGGAAGAACGCTGGACTAGTGGTAGACTACATGATCCTATCAATTCCACCTTCATTGCCCTTATTCCCAAATTGGACTCTCCTCTTTCCTTCAATGACTTTCACCCTATATCCCTCTACAATTTCCTTTACAAAATCATTGCCAAGATTATAGTCAATCGAATCAAGCCTATCCTTTTGGAGCATATCTCCCTGGAACAATTTTCCTTCCTTCAAAACAGTTAAATACATGAGGACATTGGCTCGGCACAAGAGGTCATCCAATCCATCAAGTTGAAGAACCTAAAAGGAATGATGCTTAAAATCGAACTCTCAAAGGCTTTTGATAGGGTCCATTGGCTATATCTTAGGATGTTACTCACCCACATGGGATTCCCACCTGATTTCATCAGATGGATCATGTGTTGTATCACATCAATTTCTTTTGTTATATTGATCAATGGGTCGACCTCCCCTACTTTCCGAGATGAGAGGGGCCTCAAGCAAGGTTGCCCCCTTTCCCCCCTACTCTTTCTCTCGGTTATGGAAGGCCTTAGTAGAAATATACTTGTGGAGAAGGCGGCTAGGAATATCAAAGGTCTCAATATTAGAGATAAATGCTCTCTCACTCATCTTCTCTTTGTGGACGATATCCTTATTTTCTTGGATGGCGACATTCAGGACCTCATTACCCTCATTGGATCCCTGAGGCTCTTTCTCTTGGCCATAGGGATGGAAATTAATCAGGTTAAATCCACCATATCCCTATCCAGATGTACCATCCAAGAAACCAATCTGGCTATCCAAAGCTTCCCATTTCAAATTCAGGCTCTCAAAGATGGATTGAAGTACCTAGGCTTCAAAATTGAACCAGACAGATACGAAATAGCTGACTAGACTTGGTTAATCACGAGAATTGAAAGAAGACTAAATATATGGAGTAACAGGTTACTTTCCAGAGTAGGAAGATTGTTCCTTATAAAATCTGTTCTCGAGGCCACACCTGTTTACTGGATGTCCCTAGCATGGATCCCTCAAGGAATTATACAAAGGATATAGATAATTTGCTGCAACTTCTTATGGAAAGGAAACAAAGAGGGGAAACCATGTGCTTGGGTCAAATGGAGTAGTATAGCCATCCCCAAAAAGTGGGGAGGGTGGGGGCTAAAAAATTTAGCTACTTTTTCACAGGCCCTCACTGCAGAATTAGGGTGGCCACTCCTCAAACAAAGGAGCCTGTGGACTGAAGATCACCTTCAAAGACATCTGGCCAATCCCACTTTTAGATTCGATCAGATTACCTACCTGGAACAAAAAGAACATCTCGGTGATTTGGAGGGTTGTTCTAAATACTCTCCATAATATCAGAAAGGGTCTAACCTGGAGGATTGGCAATGGAGTGGAAGCTCGTATTGGTTTAGACCCATGGATCAACTGTGGGAACACACACATCCTCTTACAGCCCCTGATAGAAGTATTGAATCAAAAAGACATATTCTCTATTGCTCATATTGGAGAATCCCTAAACACTAATGTATTTTAGTAGGCCTGGTTACCAGGGATCACCTTATATATCTTGAACAGATGGCACAGGGAGTGGGATATCTACATAAGAGCCCTAATAGAATTGCATGTCAGATTGAGGGAAGAGACAAGTGAACTGCTTTGGGGACTAGCACAAAATGGAAAATACTCCCCCAAAGAGGGTTACTTAATAATTCATGCCAGACACAAACTTGAAGTATGCAAGAACTCGTGGTGAGATATCTGGAAACTACTAGGCCCTCCTCGCACTCACCTACTAATGTGGAACATAATTGAGGACAAAGTCCCGACTAGCACCAATCTTAGGAAAGAGGCATACCTTGGACTTGTTAGCTTCCTGCTACAGCAGGTTATTCATATTTCATGATTGACATTTTATAGGCCAAATATGTCGTACTTTGCATGCTGCAATGCTCCATATTTGCTTAACAGTCTCCAAGCGAAGAAGGCTACTTAGAGTTCATTCAATTGCCTTCCAAATTTTGTAAAGTTATCCCGGTATCGCCAATTTTTCAGTTAAAGGGAGGTCCAAACAGCCTAATCTTGGTCTCCCTAGGTTTAAATTTCCTGCTTTAGAATGTAGAGAATGCAAATCTGTCCAAACAGCTTAATCTTGGCAGATTCTTAGATAGGTAGAGAAGCAGAGGAGCCCAACAGTTTAATCTAGGCCCTGGAAGAAATAAGGGTAGTATGTAGATAGGAAAGCATCAAAAGAAAAGTGGAATGATGGGTTTGCAAGTCTAAGTGCACCCAAATCCAAAGAAGAAAAAATGCTAGGTAAGTAGGCTGGGTAGGTAGTTCTGAGGTTGCTGAATCCTAATTGCTGATCAATTCCAGATTTTCAGGTGTCATCTCATTCAGGACATAATCAGCAGGTAATTCTATGCGACAAGCTCAAAATAGGTATAACTAACTCCCCTCCTCTGCTTTCCCCACTCATTAACTAACTTCCCCAAAAGAGGTCAAGATCTGCTTGACACCTCTTAAGTTCCATCATTTTCATAACACTAGCTTGAGTAAAGATCTACTTCACTCAAAGTTGTTCCATACTTTCCCTAAAGAATGGTTCTACCCCCTTGTAACAGCCTAAGGTCTCTCAAACTTAGCGCTTTCTTACCACCTCCATATTAACCACTAACATTATTATTTAGCTCCCTATATTTTCCCATCCCCCTACTAATATTATGCAAATCATCCCCTATATACATATCCCTCCCCCTGGTTGAAAAATAACCATAAGTACCCCCCGGGAATTGCTCAGTTTACCAGAAACTAAGCAAGAACCCTTAACCTTCAAACCATCTCCCAGATACAATGGACTCCTTCCAGAGTATAAAATCCCTCTGAGATAATCAGACCCCTTCCGAAACCTCAAATGCCCTTCACACCCACCTACTTGCTCTTTCCACCCAAAACCTACACTCCGCAGAGCCTTAAAGCCAGATCGCATCGCAAGATCGCACTTTCCTCTCCATGCAGGTTATGACCCATCCGTCACCACTTGACGCGATATCGCGATATCGGCGGTCGGCGGTCGCAAGTGCCAAATGCCCAACATAAGCACCCTCTATTCCCCGCCGATGCGATATTGCGATCGCATCGGAGCTAATTCATCCCATTACGTCCAATATCAGCACCTCACCATGTCACTCTGGACCAGGGACCCACCACAGCTGACGTCATTCGCCGTATAGCCGACGTCAGCAACCAGAAAGCTGAAACTTCGCGCAGGAAGAAAAATCGCACTTCGGAGCTCCAGAACAAGAAACAGAGGCAGTTTTCGATGTGCAATTAGCGCGAAGCGCTAATCGCGCATCGCTACGGGAAATAGGCCATTTCGAGGAATCTTCGGGGAATCTTTTGATTTCTTAGTCCATTACGCGCCGAAAAAGCCTGAAAATCGCCTGATCGTGCCAAAGAGATCCGGTTTAAAGACAACAACAGATCAATGACAGAGTCTAAAGTGTATCAGATCAATTGATCGGGCATCAAACGTGTCAAAGAGTATCAGTCGACGGTGGAGGCCATCAATGTAGTGGCAAAGAGTATCAGTGAAAATCTTGAGCAGCGGCCCGAAGCAGGAGAACATTTAATACCTTCTAGTAGATTCATAGAAAGAGGGCGAAGCCACTTGAAGCTCTCAAATCATAATTATTGCACATTTAACTCACACCAGAGCAGAACTGCAGTTCCCAAAGCACAATCATTCTAGCAGCACCGTATCTAGCCCCCAAGGGCCACATTGTCACATTTTCTGATTTAGCTGCCCCTAGCGCAGCCAAAAAGATTTACTTGCATTTAATTCCAGCAACACTTAGATTTTTGAAGATTTTTCTAGCAGACATGTTTAGGTCAATTGTAATGATGTCTATCCGATATTTTTCTTATAAATACCACCCTGAACAATGTTTTTAAGGGTTGGTTGGTTGGTAGTAGTAGTTGGTCAGTTTCCTTTCCAACATTTTCTCCGAACAGAGACTCGCACTGTCACTGTCATAATTTCCATAATCAAAGATTGCTGAAAGCATGGATTGTGAAACTACTTGATGTTTTCTTTTGGCCAAGGAATGATTACGGAATTCCTATGCTTCTACATGATTCAATAAGTGTTTCTCTCCTCTGTTTACTTTTATGTTTTTTTACCACTGTTCCGCCTTCTAAATTGCAGGAAAAAAGAATAGCTTAAGATTTGTTTCATTACACCTTAAGTTCAATTTCTGCATTTCTCGATGTTTTCTTCAGAAATAGTTATGAGCATGTATACTTAAATGATCTTGTTTACGATGTTTCTTTCACATATGAGTGCATGTTTAGGAATTCTTAATTGCTTCTGGATCCCATTCATCCATTTCTCCTCTTTTTCAGCATGATGAAATGATTCTCCTTTACCTTTCATCCCTGATGTTCATTCCGTACTTTCAGCAGACCGATAATTGTATCCTGTGTGGCTATCCCGCTCCGTATCCCCTTGTGACCAAGAAAATGCTCGCAAGCCTCAATCCGTGACTCCATGCCCAATGGTTCGAAATTTATCACACCTTACCCTGCCTCTTTGTTCGAGAATCCTACCTTCCATCCAATCACAAACAACACTCCCTTGAAGCCAAAAAGCTAGCCTAAAATCATCAACAAAAGTTGAAACATAAAGAGAGAGCCCTCTCTGATTGCAGGTGGGCTAGAACTTGCAATCCAAAGATTGGTTTGTGGTTACCTCGGCCGTATCCCTATCAGGAGCCTAGGGACAACCTGAGTGATAACAGTAACTCTTACCAATTTTATAAAAAATCAATTGTAGTTTGTAATTACAGTTAAACCATGTAAAGTGTGATTTTATATTTTAGTCAAAACACAACTTCCAAAAAAGTAATATGGATGAAATAAATTAAGATATTATGGTAGCTATTTTGTATTTACTGAAGCATTACTCCCCATCATTTAATGTTGATTACCAAAATGTACTTTACATATGCGTGGTGTGTGTGTGAAGTCCTAACAATTAGATATCTAGGTAGAATTATAGAATGATAGATATTAACTCATATCAAGCCACCAAGTTCCTATTTAACTTTGGAAATGACATGTATGTGTACAAATAATGTTCCTAATAAATTTGTAAAACTTGTTGGTGAACAACAACATGGTCCTTCGAAACATCAAACAATGTCCAAAATTGATGTTACTTGAGATTTTAAAAAGTCCTAAGTGAAGCAAAAATTGTATTTATATCTCACTTTGTGAGGATATTTGATGTATAAATTTGATATTTGGATGTCATTCTAGAAGTTTTCTTCCAAATAAAAGTTATAGTACCATATATACTAGATAATTCTCACTTTTATTTTGAAAGTTTTTAAATTACATTTCAAAACATTAGTTCCAATGTTAGGACTTCCTACCATTACATTTATGATGACGTACTATTTAGGATGAATACATAAGGTGTTAACCTCTAGGTCACTTTTCTAGGTCCCCAAAAAGTGTAAATTTGAGTTTTGTCGTATATTTGTGGTGATGAAGAACAAATGACCATATGCATCTAGAAATTAGTGAAATTCATTTTGGAAGTTCATAGCTATACAATAGATAGGAAAGAAAAGAAATACTTGTTCCTAAAAAAATTATGATTGTCACTTTATAGTTGCATATATGCATTGAAAGCAAAGCATAGAATACTTCAATAATATATTTATTTATAAACTCCAATGTTGGAAAAAGATTGTATTTTCTACATGGCATAGTCCCTATAATATGTGTGTTAAATTTAATTATATCACAAACACAAACATATGTATAGCAACAACATTATAGAGCAAAAGAAGTCTAACTCATTGTAGATTTCCATCTAAATCAAATACACGCACTTTGCCAATAACAACACTACAAGGTGAAATAAATATAACACGTGCAAGATTTCTTTATAGTGCAAACAAAAGTAAATAGCAATGTTGTAGGATGAAACAAATCTAGTGCATGCCATATTAAGTTTTAGCATAGACACAAGCATGTTGTTAATAACAACGTTGTAATGCAAAACGAACCCAATGCATGCTAGATTTCCTTCCAGTGCAAAAAAAAAAAAAAGCAAAATGCAAGGTGAAACAAATCTAATGCATGCTAGATTTGTTTTACTTTGCAATGCATGTGTTTATTCTAGAAGGAAATTTAGTGTATCTTAGATTTGTTTTACTTTGTGTTGTTGGTGTTTGTGCTAGAAACAAATCTAGCACACACTAGATTTGTTTTACCCTTCACTGCTTGTGTTTGTGCTTTTGTTTTACCCTGCAATTCTTTTGCATTTGTCTTACACTAGATTTGTTTTACCTTACGATCCTTGTGTTTGCGTTAGAAAGAAATATAGAATGCATTATATTTGTTTTACCCTACGATTATTTTATTTGTGCTAGAAACAAATCTAGTGTGTGCTGGATTTGTTTTACCATGCAATGCTTTATTTGTGCTTTTGTTTTATCTAAGAACGCTTGTGTTTATGTTTTTCCTTACAATAGAATTGTTTTACCTTATAATGACCATGTCTATGTTAGAAACAAATCTAGCACAAGCTAGATTTGTTTTACCATGCAATGTATGTGTTTATGCTAGAAGGAAATTTTTTGTGAGTTATATTTGTTTTACTTTTAAATGTTGGTGTTTATGCTCGAAAGAAATATAACATGCACTAAATTTGGTTTATCTTGCAATTCTTTTGTGTTTGTGCTAGAAACAAATCTAACTCACGCTAAATTTATTTTACCTTGCAATATATGTGTTTATGCTTGAAGGAAATCCAACATGAGTTAGATTATTTAATTTGCAATGTTTGTGTTTGTGCTAGAAACACATTTAGCACACGCTGTATTTTTGTCACCTGGAAGTTTTTTGTTTGTTCTAGAGTCAAATCTAGCATGTGTTAGATTTATTTTATCGTTCAATGCTTTGTGTTTATGTTTTTGTTTCTCCACAATGCTTTTGTGTTTTTCCTTACACTAGATTTGTTTTACCTTGCAATGCTTGTGTTTGTGATAGCAACAAATCTAGTGTGCACTAGATTTGTTTTACCCTAAAATGTTTGTTTTTGTGCTAAAAACTAACCTATTGCACGCTGTATTTGTTATAATGTTTTTGTTTGTTCTTTTGTTTTACCCTGCAATGATCTTGTATTTTGTGTCACACTATATTTATTTTACCTTACAATGCATGCGTTTATGTTAGAAACAAATCTAACACGCCTAAATTTGTTTTACCTTGCAATGCTTTTGTTTATGCTAAAAGGAAATCTAGCGTGCACGAGATTTATTTTACCCTACAATACTTCTATTTGTTCGAATCTATAGTGAGTTAGATATATTTTACCCTACAATGTTTTGATTTGTTCTAGAAACAAATCTAGCACATATTATATTTGTTTTAATTTGAAATGATTGTGATTATGCTAGAAAAAAATCTGGTGTACGCAAGATTTGATTTACCTTCTAGTGCTTGTTTTTGTGATAGGAACAAATCTAAAGTGCGCTAGTTTTGGTTTGCCTTACAATGTTTGTTTTTGTGCTAGAAATAAATCTAGCACACACTAGATATGTTTAAAGTTGCAATTCTTATGTTTGTGTTAGAAGGAAATCTAGCATGCGCTAGATTTATTTTATCTTACAATGATTGCATTTGTGATAGAAACAAAGTCTGACAAATGTTAGATTTGTTTTACCCTAAAATGTTTGTGTTTCTACTAGAACAAATCTAGCAGATGCTAGATATATTTTACCCTACATTGTTTTTGTTTGTGTTATAAAGAAATCTAGCACACTTTAGATTTTGTTTACCCTGCAATGCTTGTGATTGTTCTAGAAACAAATCTAGCATCCACTAGATTTGTTTCACCTTACAATGATTACATTTGTGATAGAAACAAATATAATGTGCATTAGATTTGGTTTACGCTGCAATGTTTTTGTTCGTGCTAGAAACAAATATAGTGTGCACTAGATTTGTTTTACCCTATAGCGCTTTTGTTTGTGCTAAAATCAAATCTAGCATGCGTTAAATTTGTTTTACCATGCAATGCTTTTGTTGCAAAAATAAAGTTTTCAATTAGGCATAGGTGCAACAGGTAGCTCTCTAGAGTGGGTTGGTTGATACTCTACAAGGCGGTAAGAGAAGAAATTCTTGTTTATTAGGAATTGATTGTTTGTGTTACTCTCGAAATAATACACGAAATTAAAAAAAATATCTAAGATACTTGTGGGAAGGGGAACAACATCATCACCCATTTTCAATTACAGTATTGTCTTCCATATCCATTCCCAATCAAATGGGAGGACGAGTCTTAAAAACTCTCATTTGGTTCTCTAAGGCTCTTGCTAAAAAATGTGTATAAAAATTGATTCAAGCTATGGGGTTGTGGCTGCAACTCATAGCAAATAAATATATTTACCCCTATTAAACAATGGATTGGATTCATAGTCCCAGGTGATTTCCAACCTCTTGATCATTGGTTTGGATAAATCTTAAAAACTATGCCTCAATCATACTGCAATGTCTCAAAAGGCGAATTGGAGATGGTACAAAAATTCTTGTAGGGAAAGATCCCTAAATAGGCTATGGGGATTCTCATATATTATCTAGTCAACTCATTAAATCTTCTTCGCACTCAAGGAATATTCTTCTTAAATCAAGCTTCTGATCATATGGGTCTTATGGGTCCCCCAACATGGAGGCAATTTGTTGACTTACTATTGGAAGGGGCTCTAACTGAAGAATGGAACAAATATATTGAAACTCTTAGCCATAATCCAGTATCTCTCTCAAATTTTGAAGACACTATGGTATGATCAAACACCCCTCGAGTAGCTACAATCCCAAGTTTGATTATTTGTATTTAGCCCATCAACCTCAGGCTTACCCTCGTCCCTGATGGGTAAAAAAGATCTAGAATCAAAACTATCCACACAAAACTAAATTATTCATGTGGTTGCTCCTTAAAAACAAAGTGCCAACATGGGATATCTAACAAAAAAAGGTCTTTCTTTGTGTGCAATGGATGCCCACTTTTCATGGAACATGCTGAGGACATCTCACATCTCTTCATAAATTTCCCCTTCACTATGAGACTATGGCTTGAAATTCAAAAATCTATTAGTAACTCACATCAATGGCATGGGGGCTCTATTGATATGCGTAAAAATTTGGCTATAAAGAAAACATCCCAAAAACATATGAGCTCCCCCTTTGATTATCAATTGGAGCATATGGTTGGAAAGGAACAACTCTCTTTTTTTATTTTTAAATCAAGGACAATCCTTTCTGAGTGTTCTTCCTAATATTGCCTTGGAATGTCTTAAAATGAAAAACAAAATTCAAACACCATTCTTAAACATCTCCCTTAAATATAACATTGGACCATAAATTCTCCCTTGAAGCATCTTTCTCCTTCAAGATATATAATGTGTTTCTTCTTTTAGATATATATTATGTTTTGGATTTCTCAAGACAAAATACTAAAGTTGAAAAGAATATAATTGGAGATTGATTTAATTGATGTTTTCGGTTAGGAGAGATTAGCTTTGTATAATTTTTTTCTTAACAATTTGAAAGTCTAAAATTTGACAATTCAACATAATTTGGCTTTACATAATAAAAAAATGAAATCAAGAATTTTTATTTCATATATCTTAATCATAACATTTTAGTGGTTTATTCATATAGTAAAAAAAGGTTCATATTTATAAGCAATTTGAAAATTATAATTTTAAGAGTGTTTACATCTAACAGGTGAGGGAATAGTTTGAGATATGGTAGCACACACTATCCCATCATTGTGAGTTTTTAATACCATGTTTGTTAACTAGTGAGAAAAAGTCACATGGAGAGAACATAAACTAGAGTATTGAAAAAAAATCTTAGAAAAGGAACCAAATGTAGAGAATATAAATGGATTAACAAAATTTGTGGGAAAAATTCATAGAACAAATGTTATATACTTTTAGATTTTGTATTATTAGTCTAATTAGAAAAAAAATAAACATACTCCTAGAGGAATGGCTAATTTATTTGAAGATATTTCCTTGTCTCTAAAGACATGGCTTATATTTTAATTTATAAATGGATAAACAATTAACATTTTAACTTGTAAATTGCTAAACAATTAATGCTATCTAAAGAAAGGGCTAAAATTTTATCTATGATTTGGCATTAATGTTGTAAAATTTTGTACAATGAATACATTATCATCTAAATCAATTAGAACTATTTATGATATAATATTCAATAATCCAACAAAACTACAATGAACATCTTCCACAGTTATCATCTTTATAACATGCATTGCTTCAACTACCTCATTCATTACATCATCGCTCAATAACATTGGGTGCTTCTCCACCTCATTCATTACATCATTGCTTAAGAACCTTGGATGCTTCTCCATTTTTTTTGACATCATGTATTGATTATGCCATTGATGGAGGTTTTACACTAGTTTTTTCAACATTGACCTTACTAGTATGAATCTTACTAGGGCTTGCACCACCGAGGTTATTAATAAGAAGCTAATGAGGTTTGCACAACCATGATTATTAGTATCAAAATAATAGGATTTGCACTAAAAGACAATTCATAGAGCTTTTGTGCTTGGGAGAAAATCACAAGTTCAACTTCTGCAATGCACAACACTAAAAGCTTGTAAGCTTTCTTCTATAATCCACCTACGTTTAGAAAATGTAGCCTACCTACTCGCAATGTTCATTATCCTCTTCCTTGGCATATTTCCCTCACTATTTTTGTCTTTCGTTTTTCCTGCCAAACAACTAACACTCTTGATGCAGGAGCATCCAGCTAAGGGCACCATGACAAGGTGTTGGTCTCCACCAAGGTTGAAAGTTTATCAATATTTGGTTTCTTTGTGTTCAATTAATCAAAGCAAAATGTAGAAATTTGTTTCTTTCTAAATTTCAGTATCAATTAGGGAATAGTCTAGTCAGTTAGGGTCATTGTCACTATTGTTTGTCTTTAGTCAATAATTGTTTTATAACTATTTCTTTCATTTTAGGAAAAAAAAACCAATGATGTCAAATATAAAATATTGCAGTGTAAGCAGAACCGAATGCATAAACATTTATGTAACTAATAGAATAGAAACTAAAAAGTAACTACGCATAGTTTAGATAACCATGGACAAAAAAAGGTACAAATGAAAGATTGTAAATCATTCTGGGGTTCAGCATACGCATATGGTAATAAGAGACAGAGAATATTTTTCATTCCTTTTCGAATCCATATGTAACATCATTGATATGTTTATCTATGTTTTCCTAGTCATCAAATAATCTATAATAAGCAGATACAGTGCATGCATATTTTCTTTCATTTATTTTCCCTTCTAAATAACAGAATCCAAGCAAAGGAAATTCCACAAGAACACCCAGCACAAAGGCTGGCAAGAAACAGATAGAGTTCATAACTGAGATAACCAGGCATGGTTCGAAGAAGTTCAAACCAGAATGAGAAAACAAACACCGAGTAACCACATTCAGGACAGAGGTAACTAAAGCAAATGAATTCCACTGTAATTCTTTCCATTATAAAAATGGAATGTTTGTATATACATAATAAAGTCCAAGTATAACACTACGAACAATTAAAGAGCCAAACGAACCAACAAACCCTAGATGAGGGTTTTGGGACGGTCTCCATTAAATACAAATTTATAGTTACAAAGGAGCGAAATACAAAGACGGAATGTATCAAATCAACCCAGGGTGAATAGCGATGGCAAAGGGACATAAACGAACAAGTATTGGGAACTCAGACTAACAAAACCTATAGACCCTAATATTAATTGTGAAATTGATGACAGTGATAGAGCCTACCGGGTAAGAGCCGAGGTGTTCATGCCAAGCACGCCCACTAGCAAACCCCAACCTACAAGATTGAAATAGGACATGATTGTTAGCCCAACTGTCAACAGAGGAAGGGAAAAGCAACGAAGAATTACGCACACATAGAGTTTTTTTTTTTTTTTACCTAGAGGGTTCGCAGCACAGACAGAGCCCAAGCCATTGAGCCACAAACCTCGGTGACCACCTGAGACCAAGGAACAAGTTTTGTTAGAGACAGAAAAATAGAAGGGATAAAATAAATCATGGATGAATAAATTACCTAAAGAGACATTGTGAGCAGAAGGAAGCCACCGCATTTGCAACCTGAAGCATGCACAATACCATTTAGTCTAACTAGAAGAACAACCACAGAACAAACAATAACAGTGGAGTAAAGACAAGTAAAACAACTGCACAAGAACTGTAGTCATATAATCATGCAAGCAAATAGAACCACCAATCTGTGCCAAGGAGCCGAGCAAACTAGTCATCAAAATGGACAACAGAGCCACCCAACAAGTAGCGGAGACCATAGCTGGCACAGGTAGAGCTTGTGGCTCGTTTCCAAGCATCCACAGCCAGAAAGAAAACAAATCTACTTACAAACCAAAACCCTCACTGTATTCACCATGCAGAGTGAAAAGCCAAAATGGAATGCCGAAATGCCCAAGGTTTTGCCAAGTTCAACAAGTGGGAAACAAGAATCAAGGTAAGTATAGCCCAGCCACCCCATTAAAGGCTACCATAAATTCTCCAGCTAATGTCGAGAAAGATCAGTTGATTAATGATTGATTAGTAATTAACCATAAGTTGAATGATCCCATTCCATTGTAATAATCCATTGTTAATTACAACGTCAGATTGAAATCAATAAGGTTCACAAACAAAAGTACGGGTTGGTCCCATCATAGTGGTATCAGAGCAGGATTTAGAATTGGCTTGAGAAATGGAGGTAGGAAGGTGAGGTTGTGGAAGAGGTGCTTGGAGGATAGCAGAGGAAGGATTGAGAGAGGAGATTAGGATCCTTATTGCCCGTCTAGATGCAGTTGAAGCAGGAAGGAGAAGGGATCCGGAGGTAGGTGATGACAGCGAAGAGGAAGCAATAGTGACAACAGATGTATCAGATGAATAAGGACTAGAAATGAGACTGTTGAGGTCAATCCTAATGGTGAGAAGCAAGCCTAAACCAGAAATCCCAAATTATGACAGCAACTTGTCCACAGAAGTTCTGTTAAACTGGATCAGTGAACTGGACAAGTATTTTGAGTGTGAAGGGGTCAGTGAAGACCAAAGGGTCAAGTTCGTTGTGACAAAGTTGAAGGGACACACAGCCCTATGGTGGGATAGTTTCCAAATAGAGAGAAGGATGTTGAACAAGTTGTTAATCAAGAAATGGTCAAGGATGGTGCCCAAGTTGAAGGGCAGATTTCTACCTAAGGATTACTAGATTGTACTACATCAGCAAGTGTAGAATCTAAAGCAGAAAGGGATGACAGTAAGGGAGTACATTGAAGAGTTTACTGAGTGAATTTAAGGGCCGGTTATAGAGAGGACACCCCAAAGAAAACAACCAGGTATGTCAATGGCTTGAGGTTAGAAATATTAGATGAAATCAACATTCTTTCCCCAAAAAACATCGAAGAAGCATATTAGAGTGCTATGAAAGCAGAGGAGAAGATCACTAGAAAACAAAATGCTAGGAGAGGATAGGGAACCAGCAGAGGAAGAGGATAGCCTTATGGTAGGGGACGAACTGCTAGCAGTAATGAAGAAGGCAGCAGTTCCAAGGCATCCGGAATAGCAGAAAAAGGTGACAGCACAAGAGGTAGTAGGCCATATCAGCAAGGCAGGGGAAATGGCCGAGGAAGAGGAGCTAGTTATCGATGTTACATGTGCCACAAATGGGGGCACATATATTTTGAGTGTCCTAAGGTGGAACAAGCTCGAAAAAGGGGTGCATATGTCGCACAGCTAGAAGAAGCAGAGGCACTTACCCAAGAAGCAGAAAATGTGTTGGAAACAGGGGAAGCCTTAGTTCTAAACAAGGTGTTTTTGAAACCAGCCAAAGAAACAGCTGAACAAACTCAAAGGAAAGCTTTGTTTCGGATAGTTTGTAAGTCACATGGTAAGTGCTCTAAGCTAATTATTGATAGTTGGAGTACAGATAACCTGGTAGCCACGGAGATGGTGGAAAAGTTGGGGTTGAAGCGGTTGAAACACCCCACTCCTTACAAGGTATCGTAGCTCCAAAAAGGCCATCAGTTGCTGGTAGATGAGTAATTCAAAGTGGAGTTTGATATCAGCAAATATAAGGATAAAGTCATTTGTGACATAATGCCAATGGATGTATGTCACATACTGCTAGGTAGGCCATGGCAGTATGACAAGAAAGTGGTACATGATGGGAAGACAAAGTGTTATAAGTTTGTCAAAGATGGGATCAAGCACACGCTTGTGCCCATTAAGGAGGAAGAGACAGTGGGGACAAGTGAGACGAGAGTGTTGTTAATGGGCGAAAAGTAGTTTTTGAAACAAGTTGAAGATAGCGAGGTGAGCTATGTTGTTTTCAGAAGAGTAAAGATGGTGTTGCTACACACAGAGGTGTTAAATTTGCCCACAGAAATTTAGGAGATGTTACAGGATTTTCGCGATATAGTGGTGGATGAATTTCCAGATAAACTACCCCCTAATAGAAGTATAATTCATCATATTAACTTTATACCCGGAGCAAGTTTGCCAAATAAAGCAACATATCAGATGAGCCCCAAAGACAATGAGGAGATTAGGAAACAAGTGCAGGAATTGCTAGATAAAGGGCTAATAAGGGAGAGTTTGAGCCCTTGCGTGGTTCCAACAGTTCTCGCTCCCAAGAAAAGAGGAGAATGGCGAATGTGCATAGATTCGAGGGCCATCAACAAGATCACCATCCGGTACAGATTTCCACTGCCATGGATGGATGACATGATGGATTGCCTGAGTGGGGCAGCATATTTTTCCAAGATTGGTTTAAAGAGTGGGTATCATCAGATTCAAATTTGAGAAGGGGATGAGTGGAAGATAGCCTTCAAGACTAATGAGGGACTGTATGAGTGGCTGGTAATGCCATTCAGGCTGAGCAATGCACCTAGTACCTTTATGTGATTAATGAATGAAATGCTGAAAGAATACATTAGGAAGTTTGTAATAGTGTACCTGGACGACATATTAATTTTCAGCAAGATGAGAGAGGAACATTTTTGACATGTTCGAAAAGTGCTAGAAAAATTCCAACAGAATAAACTGCTAATAAATCTGAAAATGTGTACTTTTTTGCAAAAAGAATTGGTTTATCTAGGCTTTGTAATTGTAGAAAATGAGTTGAAGATGGATCCAGAGAAGATTACAGTGATAGTCAACTGGCCATCCCCGAAAAGCTTGTTTGAGGTACATAGTTTTCATGGGCTGGCGAGTTTTTACCGAAAATTTATAATAAATTTCAGTGAAATTTGCGCACCTATGTTGGACACTCTAAAGAAGGAATGTCAGCCTTTTCATTGGACAGAGGCAGCAGAAAGGAGTTTTCAGCTGCTGAAGAAGAAGATCACAGAGAGACCGATCCTGAGATTGCCAGATTCTAAAAAGCTTTTTCAAGTTCATTGTGATGCAAGCGATATGACCATTAGAGCTGTACTTAGCCAAGAGGATAAACCTATTGCATTTTTGAGCGAGAAGTTGAATGAAATTATGCAAAAGTATTCATCCTACGACAAAGAATTCTATGCTGTCGTCCAAGCGTTGAAGCATTGGAGACATTATTTGTTGGGGAATAAATTGTTTTGTTCTCAGATAATTCTGCACTGCAGTATGTGATGCAACAGCACAAGATGAATCAAAAACATGCCATGTGGGTTGAATATTTACAAAGTTCAACTTTGTGTTGAAACACATCAATGGGCAAGCCAACAAGGTGGCGGATGCGTTAAGCAGAAGAGCCCTACTCTTGCAGGAGAGTACTATACAAGTGTTGGGCTTTGAGCACATGAAAGATTTGTATCGGACTGACACAGATTTTAAGGAGGCTTACGAAGCATGCCAAAATCCTATGGTGAGGGACAATAGCCCATGGTTGGACTACAATTTGCAAGAGAATTTTTTGTTTAGTGGAGGACAATTATGCATTCCTGACTGCTCGATTAGAGAGAATGTCATTCGGGAGAAGCACAGTGGAGGTCTAGTTGGACATTTCAACATAGACAAGACATTAGAGTAGCTCAGCCATTTTTACTTTTAGCCAAAAATGCGAAGGGATGTGTAGAGATTTGTGACCAAATGTAAAGTGTGTTAATTGGCAAAAGGGCACAGTCAAAATACGGGACTTTACACACCATTTCCCATTCCAAGTGGACCATGGTAGTCAGTCATCTTGGACTTCATCTTGGGTCTACCAAGGACACAGCGGGGTTATGACTCGGTGATGGTAGTAGTGGACCGGTTTTTGAAGATGGCACATTTCATCCCTTGCAGAAAAACTAGTGATGCCACTCACGTGGCCCACTTGTTCTTTACAGAGATTGTCAGACTACATGGTTTACCTAAGTCCATTCTCTCTAACAGGGACGTGAAGTTTACAAGACACTTTTGGTGCACCTTGTGGAAGAAGATGGACACGCAGTTGAGTTATAGCTCTGCTTATCACTCGGAGACCGATGGGCAAACAGAGGTGGTAAACAGGAGTCTAGGGAACCTACTACGAAGTTTGATTGGTGAAAATTTGCAGATGTGGGATCAAGTACTTGCCTGGGCAGAGTTTGCTTATAATGACTCACCCAACCATAGCATAGGTTGCAGTCCTTTTCAAATCTTGTATGGCATGCATCCTCGTGGAGTGCATGAGTTGCGAGATCTAGGACAGTAGGAAAGGTGAAGTGCCGATGGGGAAGATTTCGCTAACATGACAAATGATTTGCATGAGTAGGTGAAAATTAAATTGCAGGATATTAATCATAAATACAAGCATCAAGCAGATTTGAAACACTGAGAAGTGCAATTTAATGTGTGGGATGAAGTCCTCGCACATTTTCCCAAGGAACGCTTCCCTAGAGGTGTGTATAACAAATTGAAGTATAGGAAGATAGGTCCCTGCAAAATTCTCTGGAAATTTTCAGTGAATGCCTATGAAATACAACTGCCACCAGGAATATGCATTTCACCCATCTTTAATGTGGCAGACCTGTTTCCATACACTACAGATCCAGAAGAAGACAGAACCACATGGCCTACATAGGACACCCAAGACGGAAGTGAAACTTGGATGAGACAAATGCCTTATGTTCAACCTCCCAAGATTGAGAGAATCCTCGATACTTAGGTGGCCAAACGAACTCGGCGGAAGGAGTATCTGCAATATCTGGTCAAGTGGAAGATCCCGAGAGTGTGATGCAGGAACATCCAGCTAAGGGCACCATGGGTGGGTGTCAGTCTCCACCAAGGTGGAAAGTTTATCATTGTTTGGTTTCTTTGTGTTCAAGTAGTCAAAGTAGAATGTAGAAATTTGTTTCTTTCTAAATTTTAGTATCAGTTAGTGAATAGTCTAGTCAGTTAGGGTCATTGTCACTATTGTTTGTCTTTAGTCAATAATTGTTTCATAACTATTTCTTTCATTTTAGGAAAAAAAAAATCATGTTAAAAATAAAATCTTGCAGTGCAAGTAGAACCGAATGCATAAACAGTTATTTAACTAATAGAATAGAAACTAAAAAGTAACTACGCACACTTTAGATAACTGTGGACAAAATAAAAGTACAAATGAAAGATTGTAAATCATTCTGGGGTTCAACATACGTATACGGTAATAGAAGACAGAGAAGAATTTTCGTTTCTTTTCGAATCCATCTGTAACATCATTGATATGTTTATCTATGTTTTCCTAGTCATTGAATAATCTACAATAAGAAGATATAGTGCATGCATATTTTCTTTCAATTATTTTCCCTTCTAAATAACAAAATCCAAGCAAAGGAAATTTCACGAGAACTCCGAGCGCAAAGGCTGGAAAGCAACAGACGGAGTCCATAACCGAGATAACCAGGCACAGTTTGAAGAAGTTTAGACCAGAGCAAGAAAACAGACGCCAAGTAACCACATTCAGGATAGAGGTAACTAAAGTAAATGAATTCCAGTGTAATTCTTTCCATTATAAAAATGAAATGTTTGTATATACATAACAGAGTCCAAGTAGAACCCTACGAACAGTTAAAGAGCCAAAACAAACCAACAAACCCTAGATGAGGGTTTTGGGACACTCTCCCTTAAATACAAATTTACAGTTACAAAAGAGTGAAATACAAAGAAGGACTGTATCAAATCAAACCAGGTCACATAGCAACGACAAAGGGACATAAACGAACAAGTATTGGGAACTCGGACTAACAAAACCTACAGACCATAGTCTTAAATACGAAATTGATGATAGTGGTAGAGCCTACCAGGTAAGAGCCGAGGTGTTCATGCCAAGCACGCCCACTAGCAAACCCCCACATACAAGATTCAAACAAGACAAGATTGTTAGCCCGATTGTCAACAGAGGAAGGGAAAAGCAACAAAGAACTGTGCACACGGAGAGTTTTTTTTTTTACCTAGAGGGTTTGCAGTGTAGACCGACTGCAAGCCATTGAGCCACAAACCTCGGTGACCACCTAAGACCAAGGAACAAGTTTTGTTAGAGATAGAAAAATAGAAGGGGTAAAATAAATCATGGATGAATAAATTACCTAAAGAGACATTGTGAGCAGAAGGAAGCCACTATGTTTGCAACTTGAATCATGCACAATACCATCAAGTCTAACCAACAAGACAACAAACAAACCAAACAATAACAGTGGAGTAAAGATAAGTAAAATAACTGCACAAGAACTGTAATCATATACTCATGCAAGCGGATAGAACCACCATTTTGTGCCAAGGAGCCTAGCAAACCAGTCATCAAAACAGATGACATAGCCACCCAACAAGTAGCAGAGCCCATAGCCAGAGTAGGCAGAGCCTGTGGCTCATTTGCAAGAATCCACAGCTAGAAAGAAAACAAATCTACTTACAGACCAAAACCCTCATTGTATTCACCATGCAAAGAGAAAAACCAAAATTACTGAATGTCGAAATGCCAGGGTTTTGCCAAGTTCAACAAGTGGGAAACAAGAATTGAGGTAAGTACAACTCAACCACCCCATTAAAGTGCTACCATAAATGCTCCAGCTAACATCAAGAAAGATTAGTTGATTAACGATTGATTAGTAATTAATCATAAGTCGAATGATCCCATATCATTGTTAATAATCCATTGTTAATTACAACGTCGAACTGAAATCAATAAGGTTCACAAACCAAAGTACTAGCTCGTTCCATCAACTCTTAGATCGAGAAAGTAGAACAACTCACTCAATGAGAATCGAATTATTGCTTCTAATGATACCGGAAGTGATCACACGAAAACTCATTGACTCTTCATTTGGTTGGGAAAGGGCCAAGTATATACTTATATTCCCTCTTATGAGGGTTTCTATCTCAAGTATGGGCTACAGGACGTCGCTTAGTCAATTGCGAGAAAAGTTTTCCACCTGCTTGTGATATACGGTCTATCACACTATATATTAAAATCAGGGACAATCCTTTCTGAGAGTGGAAAATCCATTTGAATGCCTTGATCAATGCTTTGTGCAAAAATGATAGAGTGGACCATGTAAGGAAGTATCTAATGTAGATGAAAAATCCTAATATAGTTTGCCATAGCACATTCATTGCGGGCCTATGCAAGTTGGGTACAATGGACGAGGCAGTAAATGAACTAGAGATAATGATTAGAAAGGGCCTCTCACCCACATATGCTCTATACTCTTCAATCATCAAAGCTTGCTGCAAATCATAGATAGTTGAATATGCTTCCCAGATACTGAACCATGCTTATGGAACATGTTGTTCCAAGTTCTACAAGTTGTATCTATGACATGCATCATCTTGGGGAGGTGGGGAAAAATTGAGGCATCAAATGTTCTTAAGGAAGTGATATAGTTGAATCTTCTTCCGAGATACTGAACCAAATGCTTAGGGAACTCGTTGTTCCATGTTCTACAAGTTGTACCTATGACATGCATCATCCTGGGAAGGCAAGAAAGGAATTGAGGCTTAAAATGTTCTTGAGGAAATGATATAATGTAGATTCTCTATACATGTTAAAGTATACTCAAAAGTAATGTTTGCTCTATTTCAGACTGGTGAAGTGTAAAAATCATTACAATTACAATACAAAATAATTACTAGAGGTTGTGGAACTGGCTTTATATGGCCTTTCTGTAAAACAATGATTCTTTAAGGTAAAATTATTTAGGTATCCAAGATTTTAGAAGGCTTAAACTAAAAATATCTAGTACCATGTATTATATTATGAAAAAATTGAAATGATTAGATTTATTTTTTTTCCAAGGAGACCACTCTTGCTTGATGGAATGGAGAGGGCTCTGCTCTTAAGAAAGTACTGAACCAAGACCATTGTCAAAAAAATGTTGAGCCAAGACTACTGTTGAAATGCAATGTTTCTTGGTTGCATGAGAATTTAAGTATCCAAAATTTAATTTTGGACTCTTTTTCTAGAAATTTTTCATACAAAGGTATTCCCTTTTGCCTTAGAACATGATGCTTTTAATGAGAATGGAGGAAGGGAATCAATTTCAAAGAATCAACTGAAGTTAAAATATATTAGATATCAATTACAATCCATAGGAAGGGAGGAAAATAAAGGGTATGGTTATGCTCAGCGTAAGAATTTTGCCACCCTCAATTGAGAAATTTGTAGAAATTCAACTTTACTTTTGAATCTATAAACACAACTTTTAGTTCCCATCTCAGTTTACAGGTAAACATTAGGGTAAAAAAAATTCCAAAATTAAGAATAAGCAAATCTAGAACTCAAAATTTGAAGCATTATTATTGTGACAGAGCACGAAAATCAAAATTGAGTGCGTGGGAA
The DNA here is from genome assembly GCA_000404065.3 of Pinus taeda. NCBI lineage: Eukaryota > Viridiplantae > Streptophyta > Pinopsida > Pinales > Pinaceae > Pinus > Pinus taeda. The sequence continues at coordinate 43,574 of APFE030155228.1, forward strand.
CAAAGTGTGATCTAGAACATGGAAAACTCACCAAAAAACAAGTAAATATTGTGTAAAGTGAAAAAGTGGAAAAAGAGCATCACTCCTTTGTTAATTCTCATACATAATACAAATTAAATGCATGGTGTAAAGGAAAATGAAATTTGCAAGTTTGTGGTTGTTGAAATTTTTTGGTGTATATTTACATGTGGCCCTAACCCATTTGTAGGTATCATACCTATAATTATGGGCAAGGCCATATTTAATTTCATTTATTTGAAACTAGGTTTCTGGTTAATTCCAACCTGGGAAAACTTGATATGTAGGTTCAATAACCTTTTTGTGTTGTATGCCCTCATTGTGTAGGCTCAATAACCCTCTTGGCCTGTGTGTCCTTGTTATGTGGACCCATAACAGCTCTTGATAGGATGCCTCACTTGAGTTCAACTCAAGCTCTCATTTATCTCATCTCCTATTGTGGTTGGAATTTTCCCACACTTTTGAATCTATGTTTTATCTTTTCAACACAATTGTACTTGGTTTCTGCTCTCTTTAGTGCAGTTTTAAGGAGCCTATTTTAGAATTTGGGTGAGATTTGATTCCATCACTTCTCTCATTGACCCTTGTAAATCTCAATGGTCATAGGTTATGTAACAAATTCACATGCTTTCATCGCTTCCAATGTTCTAAGTCTCGACAACAATAGAAATTCATTACAGAACCATAGGTTTTGGAATCAAGTTCTTCTAGATTATCTATGAGTAAATCCATTTCTAGTCATTATTTCAAACCTTCTATCAACAGTTGATTTTCGGGACAAGACAATGTCAAGGAAATTAACCCACCTCTCTATTGTTTTTATATTAATTTTTATTCAACTATCGTTGTTTGAATGACTGTAATGTTTTCCATAGAATTCATCACCTCATGACTCCTTTAGAAACCATTATATTCATCTTGTTTTTAAAAGAAGCAACAACCCAATTTTAAGAGGTTTTATCAAGCATTGGGAGTTATTTCCACAAATGCAACATTTTGGTAGACATTTCTTTATCCACCCACCACACACACATTCATTTATCCATTTAAGGCATGTTGACATTCAACAACATTCCAAGAAAAATATAGTTCAAAATGGCATATTAGCTAATGCAACCTTGCAGGTACACAAAGATATCTATTACAATTTCATATTCACAAAATTTACCTATCAAATTCTCTTGTCTTTATATTTATCAACTTTCAAACTTAATAAATAAAATTAGCCTAAAACAATGATTAAGAGTAAGACCTAAGAACTACAATTATCATGGACACCATAAATAACAAGCACAAAACAAAGAGGGCCTACAAGGCATAACACTAAATCCATTGATGATGTTAATAAGAGAGTGTAGGAGGACTCCATCACATCATACTGAGAACTTCTAGAGTGAAAAAAAATTAATAAATAAAATCAACCTAAGGCAATGACTAAGAGTAAGACCTATTAACTGTAATTATGATGGAAACCATACATAATAAGCACAAACCAAACAGGACTTACAAGGCATAATCCTAAAACCATTGATGATGTTAATAATAGAGTGCAGGAGGATGCCATCACATGATACCGAGAACTTCCAGATTGGAAAAACATTGGGCACATGTAATTCCTTATAAACCACTTCATCCCCACACACATAATTAGGAGTATTTTTGTGGATTCCAATATATTAGTATGACTTTCAACTAACATAGGCATCACATTGATAACAACCACAAGCCAACAAAGAGTCCACAATTTTAATTGCGGTAGCCCATCTCTATGTCCTTCTCAAAACTAATTGTTTCTTATAGAAAGGTGGTTCATGTTCTCAAAGATTAATTTTCACTGTTTTTTTCTTAAAAAGGGCTATAATATTGGCAATTAGACATTAAGAGTTTTGCAAGCAAAGAGTCCAAAATTTTATTTGTGTTGGTTAAACTTTCATAGGGGATCTACCCATGTTGGGAATGGTGAAAGCATTTAACGAACTGATCAAATATGGAGGCCATCCATATGTGATTGTCAAAACTAATTATTTTTTCTAGAAATGTGGTTCATGTCCTCAAATGCATTTAATGTTGCATCTATGTGATAGATGTAGTCATAATTATACCGATTTTCAAATCTCTAAAGGGGTTGAATGTAGATTTTCTTTACATTTAAAATTATAACAGCTCAGACTTTTCTTCTAGCAGGTTAAAGGTGAAAGAGCTCAATTTCTAGTAAGAAGTATGATATTATGAAATGACCAGGACAATGTTAGACAATGAAACATGTATTCCCTTGGACCATGGTCTTGAAAGAAAGAAAAAAAAACTTGGTGATGACTTATGGCTATTATGCATAACAACTTCTATGTTGTGCGAAAATGGAGGATGAGTGAACTATTTTGGATGAACTAAATGAAATACTTTCTATTCCAGAGATAAATTCCATGGGTGTTATTTTTGAGATGTCATTTGATGTCACTAGTGACATTTTCTAGACCACAAAATTAGATATTTTTTATTGTTTTAAATATCAAATCATGCTAATAATTATTTCTTCTGGAATTTTATACGAAGAATGTGATAAAAAGTACACTTATGGAAAATATTGGACTAAGGGTCTTTTTATGGTTTTAAAGATCAAATCATGTTGATAATTATTTCTTTTGGAATTTTATACCAGGAAACTGAGAGAAAGTACACTTATGTCAAAGACTAGACTAGGGGTTTTTTCTCACCATGGTAGTGGGGTCTTCGAAAGGAAAAGATCTGGGTTATGACATGTGTTCATAAGAGCTTTGATCCACAGAAAAGTGGCAAATAAATTCAAGGTTTGAAAAATCAATCGAAGATATTCTATCTGAGTAAAATTTCATGTTAGATGCATCTTATTGTGCTTTCCTAGAACAAAGACTTCTTCAATGTGGGGTTTCTGGAGGTCAAACATTATACAAATAATGATTTATCGACTGTTTAAAATTTTAAACAAGAGTACAACATAAAACAAAACAAAATGATAAGATAATTTCTAAGGAGGTAAAATGTATTGAGTTGAGGCTTATGAAAATGAATCTAACGAGGTAAAATGTATTGAGTTGAGGCTTATCAAAATGAGAGTTCTTTTTGTAGAGATTGATTTCTGTAATTTTGACTTTATGGGAGAATTAATAGTCACGTTTTGAAAGAAATGACACATTTACATGATTTAGAATAAAGTACTATGCAAGGATTGTGAGTTACAGTGCTCTCTTTAGTACAATCTTGAGTGCTAATGATAGTAAGCTAGCTTATGAAACAATCAACAAGATATTTAGAAAGAACTTAGATCCCTATCTAGGTACACAAAAGGACCTTTCTTCTTTAATTGCTACAACTCTTTGGACATGAGTTGCATTTGACTCAATAGTTCTGTTGTACAGATTGTGAACTTAATTTTTTCTCGAGTGATGCATGAGTATATTTTTTCTTACTAAGTGTATGCTTGTTGAAATGGTTCAGAATCATCATAGAGATTGCCATTATGATAGTTTTAATTTTTTTTCTCTATGATATCACCTATTTTGGCGAATTAGAAATGTCTCCTATGCTAATATGTTGATCATTTGTTACTAAATTTTTTTCATGCTTACAACATAAATGTTTTTGAGGCCTCATAGGATTATCCATGATAATAAACACCAAGATGACTCAGAATGAGTACATAGTGAAAATTAGTGGTTTTTGGATTCAAAATAATAATTATTAATCATTATAATACTCAACAAAATGTTATTTATAGCTTTATTAGAACCTTTGGACTACTGACAAGCATGGTTACAGAGTACTGCAAACCATCTAACTCACATTAGAAGCGAAATATTAATCCTATGGTATAACTCACATTAGAGATCAAATCCTTACTAAGAAAACATTACCCATATTTTCGATTGAGACCTAGCACCTAAGCCAATGGAAGTCCCTCATGGGCATGCATTTTACAGTAATTCTTATTATCAAATAATAATAATATAATTAAACAATAAAAACAAAATGTGGTTAGCTACCCATTGAGTGGGATTAATAGCCTTTAGAATCTTCTCCTCTAGCATGGAGCCTTAATCCTACTTGTCTAAGTCCACACCCATTTCCTCTACATCCAATTTATTTACTTTGGGACTCTCAAAAGCCTGGAGTCCAGGCCAATCTAAGGTCCTTTTTGGGTCTCTCACATTTTTAGGTACAACTGGATAATCACAATACATCTATGGCATAGAGTTTGGCTCGTGACCTCCTATGGTTTTAGGGCATTAGATTTCCTTGTGGAAATCAACTCATTCCTCCTCTCTTTTCTGCTTATTTTCTTTTTTGATTTTGGGGTCAAAAGGACATTCTTTGACTTCATTGGTGTAGTCATTATTGACCATGCCTTTGGCTTGGGGAAGAGTATCTAGTAATGTGGCTAAGATGAGGGTTATGAGTGCCTAAAATTTGTATGCTACTCCTCATGTATAGTATTTCCCCATGGTTATTCTAGTCATCAATATGTGAAATTGTAATACAAGACAATGGGAATATTAGAGGTTTACCTAGGTATGCTTGACCTACCATAATAAAGTTACATATCTAAATCCTACATAAATAAAGTTATCTACTTGGGATCATCATAATCCAACGTCTAGACAAGGGGAGCTATCATAGGTAACACACCATACTTGGTAGGTGCAAGTTTGATATGTGCCACATGATTCAAATATTGGTCATAAAGAGGAGAACATATATGAAGCATATAACCCAACTTAGGGGTGAGTTGGAAGGCATGGTCAAGGAATTTTTCAGGATCAATTTTTACTAATTTGTAGCATAGAGAAAATCTCAACAAAACTTGAAAAAATATGAATTTGTAGAAGAAGTAAACATGTAGAAGATTGAATATGTTAATCCATGGAAGGCTAAGTACATAAGACTAATGAGTCATCTCATATATTCTTTGCACCTAGTTTTGTGGATAATCTGTGTATCTCTCTAAAGAAATAGACTCTTTTGAACTCTATTTATGTTTTGATTGCCTTATAGTTGGTATATTCTCTATTATAATTTTGAGTCGTTTGCAACCACTCTAGTTTTCTATATGTGATGTTCGTAAGGTACTTAAATATATTCAATATAGGGAGAAGTTGTTAGAGGGATTGAATTTTTTTATCAATTTTTGGTGTTTACTCTACAATAGTGTTATGTGATACCATGCATGTTACTAGTATAATAGATTACTATTCTACCTATGTGTTTGTATTTCTACTATATTTGGGTGATCTATGATTGTTTTTTATTCATATGGATGATTTTAGTTATAGTGGTTTCAATGGATGTCAATAATATCATAATGAATGTGATCCCCACTAAAATCTTTAACATTTTTTGCTTTACTTAATGGGAATTATTATAAGTGTCTCAAGTGAGACCATTTTGCCCCTATATAATGGAATATTTTAGGATATTAAACAACAATAGGCCATATTTGGAAAAATTCCATTAATATTGAGTTTATCATAGAGCCGACACATAATAATGGGAAATAATTGTCTTAAATATTTGAAATTTGGTAGATGCCATTAAATTAGGGTTTAATAATCGAGGGGGTAGGGTTTAACCTACAAAACACCCTTAAGTGACTTGAATGATTTTAAACTTTACCATGAATTTTCCCTAAGATTATTTAGGGATGTTAATTATTATTGAAAATGGGTTGGGAAAGGTAGAAGGTTACATTAGGAAGAGGTGTTAGAGGAAAAAAAGTTATGTTATTGGCTCTTGGGAAAAATGAAAATAAAGATTACTTTTAGGACTTTGTTTCACTATGTTAATGTACAATTTCTAGCTCAAGAGAAATGAATTTGTCACTAAGCTATGATGGCAATTGGAGTAGTTAAATTCTACTCAAGTATTGTCTAAATGCATTGATAAGGATATGGTGTACTTAGCCATAGTGGGGTACTAAGCTCCCATTACTAAGATTGACATTTTGTCTTGGGATAAAGGTGGTGTTGTAAGCCAAATAACTTACAATTACAAAAGTACTAGAATAAGTTTAATATTAGAAAAATTGATGACATTGTTGGGTAGAGTATATTTATTGAGTGAATCTTCAAGGATTTAAAATCATATGTTCTAATCGAGATACATCTTTGCTTGGATGGAATCCATAATTCAAGGTGTCCATGGTAGGGATGAAAATCAAACCTTATGTGTGATTTTCCCCCATAATATACCATTCAAATAATATAAATATTAATTTGCCTCAGTGTTACATTGATTATTGCATTAGGAGATGGTGGTGGCAATTAGAGCCATCCTAACAATAGGTGGAACTAGAATAAACTACTAATTTTGCTTGATGGCCCAAAGAGATGTTATTAAAATGTATGGTTCTAGGAATTTTTTTGTCTTATGGTTCTAGGAATTGAGTTTATTTGTTGCTTTCAATCATTTGTTTTAACCACTTTCCATTGATCTTCCTTGTTAGGAGATTATTTAAGTTCATGGGATGTTTTTCATTTAATTATTTACAAAGTTTTTTCACTTGTGATAGGTTTTGCACATGAAAGGAAATGGTTCATAATATTATATCTCAATATTTTTCCAATTATCATGGATTACCTTTGATAGTTCTTCCTCTAAATCAGCCTCAATGTACATTGTAGCACAAGTGAACATTATCTTTGGGTCCAAAATTGTATATGCAACTCCCAAAAGTATTGTGAGTACTCTCAAGTGGATATTCTTTCCTATAGTGGAGAGGTAAGTGTGGTAAATTGACCTAAAAAAAATAGAATGGACAACTAGCTTCAAGTTGAAGTTAGAAGTCCATCTATTCAAGTACATTCCTTTGGTTCTAAAGAAATAGGCCCATCTATAAATATCAAGTCCCTATTGTCCTTTGTTTCACATATAACTCCATAAAACTATCAATTATAGAAGTAGTGGTGACATTACCTTTGAGTATGACATTCTAAAACCAAATGGGCATTGATCTAGGTAAGAGCCAAATCTCAATGATCCACTTATCAAGCCTCTTTTAATTAATGTGAGAGCCATGTGTGGATAACAGGAGACCTTAGGAGAGGCTCCTTAGGGATATTGTGCAATTTCTTGACAAAGAATTCATGTTTAGATTTCATGGCTTTCCCAAGGGTAGAGGCAAGGGTGTAGAATTCCAAGGACTCTAGGTTTGGAGGCCGATGGTAGTCATGTATAGGGTTTGAATCCATGGCATGTGGCTGTGAAACATTCTTTACAAATCACTATATAATAACTATTGAAACCTTGAAAAAATGTGCTGTCAATGGTTAAAGACGTGTAAATCTACCTTTTATTCATTCCATCCTTAACTAGGGATGACAAGAGTGTTTTCCTCAAGTGGCTTACATTAGCTTAGAAATTGTGACCCTAGTTCTCAAACTAATATAAGTTATATTTTTTTTTTACTTACTTAGACCTCATCGATATATGCATAGGAAACACATGTAACACCGACAGAGGTTATGTAAAAAATAATTTACTGCATGATGCAAGAATGTGGTAATTACTTAGAATAGTTAAAAGTAAGAATAAAATTATAGGTGTTAATTGTGTTCATTGTTTAAATATTAGTTATGCAATCAATGGAAATATGAGAACAAAATTTTAAAAGAAAATCTTTAAAATTCTACAAGTGGTTGAAGCAGTTATTCATTTCCTTCTTACAAGAGATTAAAATGTCTCATTTTCTAGGAGAAGGCCAAGGAGGGTAGGGGAAAGGCCAGGGCCGAAAAGAAAGAAAAGGAAAAAGGAAACCTTATGCAAGATGTTGCCAAGGCAAAATATATTATGACCAGCATGTTCTCGAGTTGGTCTACAACTACTGGAAACCATGAGGAATTCTTAACTCAACTAGAGTCTTGAGGTCAAGGAATTGAAATTGTTGTCTAGTCAACACTAGACATTTAAAGAGGCTGGGGGGTGGGGATTAGATGTAATAGCCAATCTCATCAGTTGGGAGAAAATGTATTCTTGATCAAATAATTCTCTGATAAGTGTAACATGCAAATAAGTACTCTATGTTGATTATAAAAGGCTATTTGAATTATGATTTACACCGTACTGTTGTTTGATTTTTATGCAAACCTGTGTGGAAATTTATTAATTGTCTTTTGTAAATTCTACTTTAAATGAAACAAACTCGCTAGTGGTGTTTGATAGAAGAAATAGTGTCAACTTTAGAAGGTTGTGTGTGAAATTATTCTTTCTAAAAAAAAGAAATGTACTAGTTGTAGAGATTGTTACAATGGAATTTCAAGACAAGACAAGAAAACTAAAGTAATAGAAACTAACGAGACAAACATCTGGATAATTAAACAAGCATGCTGGTATAATGATGATTTTTAAACCAGGACATGAACATTACTTAATGAATTAAGTGATATTGTAAAACACTACTCAAGGTTATTTCCCATTGAAATTTGGGGTTCCTATGGGAAAAATCCCTTCATATATGGTTAGGGTTAGTTTGAGCTTTACAGCTTCGAGCTCTCACTAGTATAGTTGCTTACCCAGAATCTGTGTTTCCTTGAAAGGAAAAAAACAACTATGGTTACCCTGAGATAAACAAAGATTACCAAATTAAATAACTAATTACCATTATTTCAAGTATATAGTAAAAGAATTTAATCACCACTGCAAGTAATACAATTGATGAAATGAACCATAAACACACACACACACACACACACACACACACACACACACATATATATATATATATTTATTTATTTCAACAATAATCCATATACATATTTACATAAAATATAATGTAATCAAACAAACCAAGATTACCAGAACATGTAGAACTCATCCTTCAACCATAAGTACATATAGAGCTAAGCAGTAACGAAAATTCACTTGGAAAGATAAATTAAAACTATAGCAGTCACACGAGGAAAAACCCTCTCAAATGTTGAGGTATAACCCTCATAACAAAATCAAGAATGCATATGTTCAGTTATAATTTCCTCTAGCTGCAAGAGTAACCCGAATAAATCCATATTATATACAAGAATAGAGATCCCTCATATAAACTGAAACAGAGCAAGACATCTGAAAACCTAGGTAACATGCGTGTTAAAATAACCCAAACCCCCTTATTGGGCATCCATTATATTCAATGTGTAATAAGCTAACACTTCAAAAAGGGTATGGACAAATTCTGGAGAGACATAACAACTATTTGAGAGTGTAAGTCGTTGTGAGATAGTCGAGTAACCAATTATATTTAAGAATAAATGAAGTCTGCATACCTACAAAACCCAAATAATAGAAATGAGATGATTGCAACATTTTGAGGAAGAGAGTACACCATAAATATAAGAACAAAACAAAATCTTAGTGATTGCGTGTGAATAAATTTCAAACTATGACAATTGCGAGAAGGTGACTTCGTAGCAATAGAAGAGTGAAGAGTGACACTACGTACTAATGAAAGATCGAGAAAGGAACAAAAGTTCCAAATTTTTGAAGTAAATGATGAAGGCCATGAGCAAGATTGGCCTAAATGAATCTTTGGAGATATCCAACAACGCAAAGGGCCACCTACAACAACAAACCCTACCTCTGCAAACAAACTCACCATAAATATGGTTAATAGAGTCAAAGGAGGTTAATGTCATCTAGGGTATTACTTGTACTCATGAAGAGCTCAAAGGTTTGAACCCTCGACTATTTAGGGTTTCATTGCACTGAGCCACTACAGAATATACCAAGTGATAATGAGAGCAGGAGCCGGAGAGTGGGGCAGGTAGCCATAACGACCCTGGACATTCAAGAATTGTTCGATGATAAGCCAAGGGATCGACGGGCATCTAGCTCACAACTATTAAATTAGATAGATCTAGAATGGTGTCAGGTGGGCAACAGTAAGGTGCCTCTAAACTAGAACAACCGAGATGAAATTGAATTATGGTATGTGTAATAATAAACTCAACGAATGTTATTCAACCCGTAGATGGTATAGTATAATCGACTATAACAATCATACCCACACCCAATCTGATACAATAAGTGTTAAATAAATATTCATGACAGCTATATAAATGTACTATAGCTATGACTTTGTGCTATATATAAAGGTCATGGCAATCTGCATTAGGACTATACATTAGATAATGACAACTTTACACAATAGGAATGTATAACCTTATGACAGCAAAAAAAAAAAAAAAAAAAAAAAAAATACTTGTTGGATTTGCTAGGAGTGACTGTTACAAGTGGTATGAGAGCTTAGGTTGCAGTACTATGGCCTTATAGGCATAAAAATAGCAAGCATGTATATGTTGTATTCATAGGGGAATATTTATAATCCAAGAGTTTCTAGGGAGACTGACCTGGTACCAGTAGTTGGAGCTAACACAAAAATGTGGGTGCAACTAGGAGAAGAATGCCAAAATTGTACCTTTGTACTGTTAGAAACGATCCAACAATTGAAAGATGAAATGGCTCGCTTGAGTGCAGATGATGAAAGGTTAATGCCTAACCAGTAACGCATTTTAAATAACCTCTTTAATCAACAGAATCATAGAAACCCATTACCAACTACTAGGAATGGTGGTAGAGATGAGGAACAGAGACAAGAAGCCAGAAATGTGTCAGATGGGAATCAAGTGCAAAGGCGAGAGGAGGATAAAGAGGCAAATGAATAAGGATATAATAATGTTGCTACTTCTAGGAAGAATAAAAACTAGAAACATAATTAAAAGGAGAATTTAAGAAAACTAAACCTTCAAATGTTGATGGGGAAACATAGGAGGTTGTGGAAGCTTGATTAATTAATATCAATAAATAATTTTAGATTTATGAATATGATGACAATCTAAAAGCGAGATTAGCCATTTATCAGCTTCAAGGAAAGGATACACTATGGTGGGAAGAGGTTAAGGTCATTAATACAATAAATGAACAAGAAGTGACTTGGAGGGATTCCCACAAACATTTCAAGGAGAAGCATTTGATGGAGTGATTTTATGATGATAAGGAAAAGGAATTCAATGATCTGTGGTTGGGACAACTCACTATGGATGAGTTCATAACCATATTTACATCCTTGTTAAGGTATGTACCTTATATTCAGGAGGAAAAGGCCAGAGTTTAGATTTTTATGAGAAGTCTACCAATGTTCATGAAAGAATGACTAGAATTTGAAAATCCCAAAACAATGGACAAGGCCATTCGAAAATCCCGAATTTGTTATCAACAGATGGAAACAAAGGAGAAGGAAGTAAGAGTTAGGAAAATAAAAAGCCATAGAAAAAATTCCATAAGATGAAAAGTGAGAAAACTGGAAATACCAGAAATCTGCATGGGAATGAGTACAACAAATTTGCTGGAAGGAATCAACAGAAAACTAAATCACAAAGGGAAAGAAGACAAGTGGAAGTTTCGAGAAAACCTTAGTTCAGTCACAAAGAAAATCCCCCACTGCAGTGTTGGTGCTGCGAAGAGCATCATTATTATAAAAATTATCCTCATAGCTCCAAATCCGAACAAATTGCTAACATTCAACAGGCCTCCATGGTTAATGAAGTGGTGTGCAACATACCAAGGATTAATGCATCAATAGATGATCATCAAGATGAATACCAAACTTTATGATCAAGATCGAAGTTAAGATACATAACCATGTAGTGTCCATACTGATAGACCCACGAGCTAGTTTAGGCTATGTAAGGCCCAAGATAATTGAAAAATACCAATTAAAGAATTTTAAATTTAGAAATAGTTGGTCAACGCAATTGGAAACCGAGGTAGAGAGAAGGGTGTCAACTAAAATATATGATTGTTCTATTGAGATAGAAAATCATCATATTAATGTAAATTTGAATGTGTTATCTTTGGGGTCTTATGATGTTTTAATGAGAATGGATTGGTTGGAAGAGCACTATTTGTTAGTAAATTGTAAAGACAAAACTATCAGTTACCTCAATCAAAGGGGTGTTAGGCAAGAACTTCAAGGTGTGAAAAGACCCATAAAACTGTGACCAATTATTGCCTCCTAATTAGGAAAATGCATAGGAAGGGATGTCAGATTTATGCAGTACAAGTGGGTTTCACTAATTCTAAAAGTAAGATAGCCTCTTTGGAAAACCTGTCGAATCATTCAAGATTTTACTAATGTGTTTCTGGAGGAAATTCCAAGACTACCTCTGAAGTGAGATATCGATTTCACCATAGAATTGATTCCATGGACTGCACCTGTGTCAAAGGTCCCTTATTGAATGAGTATTCCTAAGATAATTGAGCTCAAAATGCAGTTTTAAGAATTACCCGACAAGGGCTATATCCATCCAAGTGCGTCCACATGGGGAGCACCTATTTTGATTGTAAAGAAAAAGGATGTAACTCTGAGACTATGTATCGATTACTGACAACTTAACAAGCTGATGATTAAGAACAAAAACTCGTTATCCAAAATCACCGATCTATTTGACCAAGTCAAATGATCCACGACGTTCTCTAAGATAGACTTGTAGTCACGGTACCATCAGATAAGGGTAAAGGAAGAAGCATTCCTAAAACCGCTTTCGAGACTCATTATGGCCATTACCAATTTGTGGTTTTGCCCTTTGGCCTATCTAATTCTCAAACAACTTTTATGAGTCTTATGAATAATGTATTCCACCCTTATCTTGATAAATTTGTGTTGATTTTTATTGATGATATTCTTATATACTCAAAGAATTTAGAGGAACATAAGGAGAACTTGCGAATAATTTTGCAAACATTATGAGAACATCAATTGTATACTAAATATAGTAAGTTTAATTTATTTAAAGAGCATATTCAATACTTAGGACATGTCATCTTTGCGAAAGGAATAACGATTGATCCTCGAAAAGATCAAATGGAATGGCTAGTTCCTGCTAATGTTACTGACATTTGGCCTTTCATGGGCTTAGTAGGATATTATTTCCTTTTCATTGAAGTATTTTCTAAAATAGCTTATCCTACCACCTCCTTGCAAAAGAAAGGAAAAACTTATTGAAGCATTTCTTATACTCGGCACAGTTTTGAGTTATTAAATCATTTTCTACCACAACTCGAGTGTTAAAAATATCAGACCCAGAAAAAGAGTTTGTCATCTACATTCATGCATGTCAAGAAGGAGTTGGAGGGGTGTTGATGCAAGAAGGAAAATTTATTGCATATGAATCCTAAAAAATAAAGGAACATGAGAAGAGGTATTATGCTTACGACTTGGAATTAACAATAGTGGTACACGCTTTAAAGGTATGAAGACATTGTCTTATGGGAATTTGTTTTTTTAATGACTGATCATAGCAACCTAACCAGTTTCTTTAATAAACCTAACCTCAATTCTTGTCAAGCTAGGTGGACCGCCTTTTTGAGCGAATTCGGTTTTGATATTAAACATTTAAAAGGAAAAGAAAATCAAGTGGTGGATGCACTAAGTAGGAAGTTGCATCGTGTGTATGAAATTTCATATAGTCAAGTTGAATTTAATTTTTTAGAACTAATTAAAGAAGTGGCAGATAAGGATCTAGAATATTTATTCTAGTGGCAACAAACCAAACAAGAAAAGAATTCATGACAACAAATTTATTATGGCATAAATAGTGATAATTTACTCTTCTTTAGAGGAAGAATATATATTCCAAATCAGTAGTTGTTAGACAATTAATACTAGATGAATTTCATAGAAGGCCTTATGATTCCAATGTGGAATATCAAAAATTATTTACTGCTATTAAGAAGAAATTATTTTGGCCAAGAATGAGAAAAGACATTATAGAATATTTTGCCAAATGTTTTGAGTACTAGCAAGTTAAAGCTGAACACCAGAACCCAGCTGGACTACGTCACCTGCTACCCATTCTCGAATGGAAGTGGGAGGTAATTAATTTAGACTTCATCACTAGTTTGCCAAAAACTAAGAAACAAAGTGATTCAATCATGGTGGTAGTAGACAAGTTAAGTAATGTAGCCCATTTTATCCTTGTTTAATCAACACACAAAACTATACAGTTGCAGATATATTCATGCATGAAATCTTTATACTGCATGGAATGCCTAAGATAATGATTTCTGATAGAGATGTGAAGTTCAAGTCAACATTTTGGAAAACTCTTTTACTAGTTTGGGCACTGAAGTACAATTCAGTGCTGCATATCACCCCAAGACATATGGTCAAATTGAACGAGTGAATCAAGTATTAGAGAATATGTTGCAAATGTATGTTATGCAACAAACACGAAAATGGGAGGGGTACCTTCATTTGGTAGAATTTGAATACAACAACAATTACCATGAATTATTGAAACGGTCCCTTTCGAGGTTTTATATGGAAGGAGGTATAAAACATCAATAAATTGGAATAGCCCTGAAGATGTGTTACTTCTGGGACTAGACATGTTAGTAGAAATGGAGCAAACAGTGAAGCAAGTGTAGCAGAATTTGAAGGATGCTCAAGATCGGCAAAAGGCATATGCAGATTAGAAAATGGAATTTAAAGAATATCAAGTCGGGGACCATGTTTATGTCTGACAAAAACCCAAAAAGATCACCTTTCTATGGAGCGGATGCACAAAATTAGCCCCCCGATATTGGGACCTTTCCAAATCTTCGAAAGGATTGGACCTATTGCCTATCGTCTTGCACTAACCAGTCATATGTGATTCCACAACATCTTTCATGTGTCCTTGTTAAACAAATATGTGTATGACTCTAGACACGTTATAAATTGGCAAGATGTTTAGGTAGAATAGATTGGGTAAATTCTCATGTGATTAATTATAGATTACATATATGTTTTGCTAAAAAAAGTGTACATTGATGACATTGGATGATGTGAAACAGGTAGAACCAGATGAAGAAATTCTAGTAGAGCCCCTACGCCTTCTCGATTGGAGAGAAACAAAACTACATAAGCAAGCTATCACCCAAGTTAGAGTGCAGTGGAGAAACTTTGGCTTGGAAGAGGCCAAGTGGGAAGATGAGAACCTCATGTGGAAAGTTTACTTGTTCCAAGAATAAGATAACTATATTATGTTCAAGGTGGGGAAGATGTAATACCCACCTAGGTTATGTAAATATTGATTTACTGCATGATGTAAGAATATGGTAATTACTTAGAACAATTAAAAGTAAGCATAAAACTACATGGTTCAATTATGTTCATTGCTTAAACATTAGTTATGCAATCAGTGGAATTATGAGAACATACTTTTAAAAGTAAATATTTAAAATTCTCCAAATGGTTGAAGCAGTTATTCCTTTCCTTCTTGGAAGTGATTAAGAGATCTCATTTTCTTGGAGAAGGCCAAGGAGGGCACGAGAGAGATTGAAGATGGAAAGAAAGAAAAGGAAAAAGAAAACCTTGTGTAGGATGCTACCAAGGGAAATTACATTGTTACGAGGGTGCTCTCGAGCTGATCTAGAACCAGTGGAAACCCTAAGGAGTTCTTGACTAGACTCGAGTCTTGACGTCAAGGCACTGAAACTATTGGCTAGTCAACACTAGAGATTTAAAGAGGCCCGAGGATAGAATTAGACGTAATAGCCAATCTCATTGGTTGGGAGGAAAAGTATTCTTTCTCAAATAATTATCTAATAAGTGTAACATGCATATAAGCACTCTGTGCTGATTAGAAAAGGAAATTTGAATAATGATTATACTGTTGTCTATTTTTTATGAAAACCTAAGTGGAAATTTATTAACTGTCTTCCATAAATTCCGCTTGAAAGGAAGAAAAATGGCTAGTGGTGTTTGATAGAAGAAATAGTGTCCATTGTAGAAAGTTGTGTGTGAAATTATTCTTTCTAAAAAAAGAATTGTACTAGTTGCAGATATTGTTACTATGGAATTTCAAGATAAAACAAGAAAATTAAAGAACTAGAAACTAACCAGACAAATAATTGGGTAATTAAACAAGCAGGTTGATACAACGATGATTTCTAAACCAAGACATGAACATTACTTAATGAATATAAGTGATATTGTAAAACATTGGTGAGGGTTAGTTCCCATTGAAATTTGGGGTTCCTATGGGAACAATCCCTTCATATATGGTGAGGGTTAGTTGAGTTTAGGAGCTCAGAGATCTCACTCGTACAATCCCTTACCCAAAATCCATGTTTCCTTGGAAGGAAAGAAACCACTATGGTTACCGCAAGCCAAACAAAGATTACCAAATTAAAGAACTAATTACCATTATTATGAGTATATAGTAAAATAAGTTAAGCACCATTGCAAGTAATAAGATTGACAAAATGAACCATAAACATATATATATTTCAATAATAACCCATATTTAGATTTACACAAAAGATGATGTAATTAAAGAAACCGAAACTACGAGAATGAGTAGAAATCATCCTTCAACCATAAGTAAATATATAGCTGAGCACTAACAAAAATTCACTTGAAAAGATAAATAAAAACTACAGTAGTGACAAGAGGAAAAACACTCTCAAATGTTGAGGTATAACCCTCATAAATAAAATCAAGAATGCATATGTTCGGTTACAATTTCCTCTAGCTGCCGGAGTAACCCAAATAAATCCATAATATATGACAAGAACAAAGTTCCCTCATCCAAAATGAAACAAAGCGAGACATCTGAAAACCTAGGTAAGATTTGCATGTTAAAATAACCCAAACCCCCTTATTGAACAACCATTATATGCAGTGCTTAATAAGATAATGCTTCAGAGAGGATATGGACAAAACCTGGAGGGACAAAACAACTATTTGAAATTGTAAGCCATTGTGAGATAGTTGAGTAACCAAGTATCTTAACAAATAAATGAAGCTTTCATACTTGCAAAACCCCAATAAAATAAATGAGATACTTGCACCAGTTCTAGGAAGAGAGTACACAAGAAATATATGAACAAAACAAAAACTTGCTCATTACCTATGAAGAAATTTCGAACCCTCGCGATTACCACAAGATGCCTACACAACAATAGAAGAGTGCAGAGTGACCCTATGTACCAACGAAAGAAAATGAAATTATCATTATTATTATTATTATTATTATTATTATTATTATTATTAAAGCATGGGTTTCATGCTTTGGTCATAATGTTTTAGGTCAAAGTCCCCACTGATGACTTCTAGGTGTTATATTAAGTCATTAGTGTCATTGTCCATTTAAAGAGACCCTTCTTGGGCTTTTGAATCACGTAATAATAATTATTATTGAGCAAAACAAATCACTTGTCACCTCCACACCAAGTCGACCCTTACTTGATAAAATCAGCCTACATGAAGGTAATTCGAACTCCAGAATAGGCTATAAATACAATGGAATTCAATTCATTTGGAGGATCACTCACACAAGTTTGATACACAAGAAAGAAGTAGCAGAAAAAGTGTGAAGTTGCAGAAAGAGGAGGAGAATTGCTAGAAGGTCTAATTTCTAGGTCATCTCTCTCACACGTGAATTTGTTGGGCTACTCCTCGAAGGTTGAAGTATTGCATCAGCATCACAATTCTTCTATTGTCGGGTCAAAGTTCTGTTGCCTCGGAGGTCAAAATTCTATTGCTCCAAGATTGAAGTGGTAGGTCATAGATTTTGTTGGAATGTTATCATCTACAAAAGAAAGGAATGCTTGACTTGGTGATTGGAGGAAGTCTGTTTCTAGTTCAAGGAGTCTTGGATCATCTCGAGAAACTATTTAAGGAAGAGAGTTGACCAGCTTTTTCCCTTGATATGTGTTTTTTCATGGTTGTCTACCTACCTCTCGTGTCTTTGATCTTCATGTTATGGTTTTGGTAATTGCTTAAGATATAAGAAGAACACAAGAGAGTTAATAAGAACATAAGAATATCAAAAGTAAATATCATCATAAAAAAATATTTCTACCTTTCTGATTTTCTAACATGGTATGAGAGCTAAGGTGAAGAAGAAAAATGGCATACTGAAGATCTATTGAAAGAAGAATAAGGAGTTTTAAGAAGTTTGAGTAAGGGTCATCAAGGAAAAGGATCATATAAGAAATCAAGTCCACCATCTTAAAGAAAAATGTCTAACTTAATGAAGGGGAAAAACAAATTAGAAGGCCGATCCAATTACAAGGCATGGAAAAATATGATAGATATCAACCTTGAAAAGAATAAAGCCTTTGATCTAGTCAGAGGAAAAGCAGAGAAGCCTACAAATGAATCAAGTGATGCAAAAAAGGAAAAATTCATAGAGTGAGAGATATTGGCCATGACCCTAATGGTGGATGGCATAAAAGACAACCTCATCCCATATATATCCAAAATAGATTTTTCTCAAGAGATGTATGAGGCCTTATCCAAATTATTCATAGTCAATAATCTTGGTCAAATTTCAAGTCTTAAGAATGAACTAAAAACGATGAAGATGACAAAGGAAGACACTATGGCATCCTTCTTTGTTAGGATATCTAAAATCAGAGGTGAAATCGAGGCAATAGATGAGATAGTATCCGAAAAGGGGCTTGTAATCACTGCACTTATAGGATTATCAACATCTTGGAGTGCCTTTTCATCAAGTATCAACAGTTGGAATGAAACTCCTACTTTTGAACAATTATGGAATGCATGTAGTGAAGGAGAAGTCAAAATTTCATTCGTAAGCAACAAAGAGAATGGAGAAGAGAAAATTTCAAATGCCTATTACACTCATCGCAAGAACAAAGGAACCTTTAAGAAGTCTAAAGGGTCTAGAAGGAAGGTAGACCTATCCAAGATAAAATGCTACAACTCTCACAAGATGGGTCACTATAGAAATGATTTTCGTCATAATACAAGGAATAAAAAAAAAAACATAGATCACACACATGTTGTCGAAGAAGGATCTCCAATGAAGAAAAAGGCCGAAGAATTGGAAATAAAGGACTTATACTACTAAGTCCCTCTTCTCTAAGTTTTTTAATTCTTTTTCTTTATACTTTGATTTTTTGTACTTATAGGTTTAACATGCTTTGGAAAAACATTTTTGAATTATTTTGTTAAAGTTATAGGTTCCCCTCGAGACTAGATTGAGAGGGAGCCCTCACCATTTTCCAAAGGTAAGTATCATATTCCTTGTATTATCCCTTTATATTTGTTTTCCTTTTTTTATCTAGATGTGTTTGTATTAGATGCTAATAACATTTCTTTTCATATTTTCCTTGCTTAGGAAAAGCTTGCTCATATGCTCAAGGGTTATGAAGAAGACCTCATAAGACAAAAGTCTCATGGAAGTTCTATTGGAATTGATGTCCTACAAGGTTTGTCTAGAAAACAACTCCAAGGTATGTCTTAGACCATAAGCCTTATTCTCTTCATGATAAAGGTTTATTCATTCATTCTAATAAATTTTCTTTACATTACTAACAAGTGTTGTGTCTAGGACTTTTGAATCATAAAGATTCTTATTTGGGAGATTAATCATTAGATCGAATCTATCCTCATTAAAATCATCATATTTGTGGAACCCTAAAAGATTGTGTAAAACCATAACCTAAGGGTATGTCAATGCTAATGTGAAAAACCCTAATCTACTTAGGGAATCTAGAAAATACTATTCATTTGATATTTGGGGTTTTGATGGTAATGTATTCTTAGACCTTGAGGCTTTGGTATATTAGGCTTTATGAGAAAAACCCTTATAATATCTAGAGTAATCTCCTAGCAGTGAAACCCCGGGTGTATGTTTGTCCATCTAATAAAAATTGATATATGTCTAACTTTAAATGTATTGATATTTGTGTTTGGGTTTATCTAATATATGTTGTTATGATATGCTTCTGCATGATTATGAAA
This sequence comes from Pinus taeda, assembly GCA_000404065.3. Lineage (NCBI taxonomy): Eukaryota > Viridiplantae > Streptophyta > Pinopsida > Pinales > Pinaceae > Pinus > Pinus taeda. The sequence goes on from APFE030155228.1 coordinate 63,369, forward strand.
TCCTAAATATACATATGTGCTAACCTAATTGTTGATAAGTTTTAGGGTTTGTAACTAAGCCCTAGTCTAAGTTTGACATTCTAGGATATGATGTGATGATAAAATATAGGGGTTATAAAAATGTTGGACATATTGTTTAAACCTTAGTTGTGCTCAGTTTTTTATTGTTGAAGTTTAAAAATGATGTATGATAGATGATTCCATATCAATGAACTCAAACTAAAGACCTCAAAACCCTTTGCCTTTGTTGCCCATACCCTAAACATAATCCTATCGCTTTATATATATCCACAATATATTATAAGTTAATATAAGATTTTAATAAATTATAATTAACAAATTTAACTAATATTTTTAAAGTAAATAAAAGTACACAAATGGTTTATATGTAGAAATAGTCATTATAAATGTGGATTGAATTTTTATTTTAGTTTAAAAAAGAGTTATTAAAAAAATTAGTGGTTTAATGGGTCAACTTCACTTTATCCAATGTCTTTCATTTTATTTATTAATTTATTTCTTGGATTAAAAAAATTAATTAAACAATTTTATAGTTTTAGAGAGTTTGTATTTAGAATTCATTGTTTCATTTTTGTGTTATTAATTTCTTTGGATTAAAAAAAATGTAATAAAAAACAATTTTATGTTTTAAAGAGTTTTAGTGTTTGGAATCTATTTAGAATAATCCCACCAATTATCTAATATCAACTTAATTCAATCATTTTAATATAATTTTTTTTAATAAATTTAAAATTAAACTAATATGAAACTTAAATCAATAATAATAAAATAATAATAAAAACTATACATTGAAACCATGCATTGACATAGTCAAATTTGAGAATATTACCAGTTTCCAACTACAATTACTAATATTAATGTTAATATTTCCATATTGTGAAGCTCAAATATCTATTCAATATTAATGTTTCGAGGTTGTGAAGCGCAAATTATTATTAAATATTAATGTTTCCAGGTTGTGAATGGCAAATATCTGTTAAAATTTAATAATATTACGCTCACACATTAAGGTTTCCAATGGCAATTACTAATATTAATGTTAATGTTTCCAGGTTGTGAAGCCCAAATATCTATTAACTATTAATGTTTCGAGGTTGTGAAGTGCAAATTATTATTAAATATTAAAGTTTCGAGGTTGTGAAGCGCAAATATCTGTTATCCGTTAAATATTAATGTTTCGAGGTTGTAATGATGGGAATAAGAAACACAAGATGCCACGTCTAGTTTGGCTATATGACCACTGGCCTATAACTAGCTACTATCAATTCACAGTTTCTCTCAGCCTCCTGGCTTGTCTGATTGTGCAGATAGCTTTGCTCTGGGACAAGGAGAACGCCAAGAGGATACCAGGGGCTTCTCATACTTTTTGGAGCACCAGACGTCCTCATACTTTGAGGAACCTAAGCTTTTAGAATTGGAATTCATTTGGAACTACTGTTTTCTTTTCTTTTTTCCTTTTGCAGAACCAGACATCCTCATTGTTTGAAGAGGAACCTTAGCTTTTAGTATTCAAATTCCTTTGCAACTATTGATTTTTTTGTTTTGCGAATTTAAATTTAGGCACATTGATTGTTTGTCATACATTGTGTTTTGTCTGGTTATTTTGCTACAGTAGGAGTAATGGAATCGTCTTGCAGTTCAATGAATTCCAACAGGCCTTCCACTCGGAAGCGATGTCTCCGTTCTTTGCAGAAACAGGGTGCTTCAATGAATAAACACAGCGTATGCATTCTCTCCTTTCTTTTACAGATAATTTATATGCTGCAAACATGCCATTCCCCAACTGCGTTTATTACAGTGAAATGTGGCTACGGGGCAACAGGTTATCAGCCTCCCTGCTTAACAATCGAACAATTTTTAAGTGGACACCCTTTTTTGGAAGTGCGAATCAAGATTTGATTTTATTGTTTTTGCTATCACAGAGCGACAGATTTATCCCGGCAAGAGGATCCATTGATTTCGAGGTAGCTAGATTCCTGGTCACGCAGAAGCAAAAGGACAATGACGATATCCATGCCCTCTCCCCTTCCAAAAAAGCATACAAGAAGGAGATGGCAGCCACTTTATTGAAGAATGCCGGTGCCGCTGACAACAATTGCAGAATTCTTTCTTTCAAAGCAAAATCATCGACTGTTTCCCAGGCTTTACAAGAAAATGTGCTGGCTAATTTCCCTATTTCTAGAAGAGCACGCAGATATATTCCTCAGGTAGGCCCGGATTTCATATCTTTTTACAGTCATTTTCACTAGATATTCCATAATCAAATCTTGAATACCATTGATGTTTATTCGTTATTGAATCAAAGCCCTTGATCCTATTTGCAGTTGCAGCATTATCCCATTTGGAGGAATGTGTTACACAGATTTTTTTTTTTTTTCAATTGCAACGCTGAAATCACTACCACAACCATTCCAATTTCTTACATTTTTTTATAACAGAATAATGTTAAAAATCATTTCAGTGCGTGAAAAGTACCGCTTTGCAAACAAAGCCATGATCACATTTCTTTTTTTTAAACCATTGATATACTCTCCGGACACCAGATAAACTACATAGTATTTGGGGTTTTTGTTACTAGTACACTTGATATGCCTATATGAGCACCATTGTCCTTTGTCCTTTTTTCTTCACCTAGTAATTTAACATATCCTTGTTGATTGCAGTCTGCAGATAGAATCCTGGATGCGCCCGACCTTCTGGATGATTATTACTTGAATCTATTGGATTGGAGTTCCACCAATGTTTTGTCCATAGCCCTAGACAACACTGTATACTTGTGGGATGCTTCTGATAGCTCTATATCTGAACTTCTGATTGGAGATGAAGAAGAGGGTCCGGTTACCAGCGTTAGTTGGGCACCCGATGGGAGGCAAATTGCCGTTGGGTTGAATAATTCTGTTGTACAGTTATGGGACTCGCAATCTGATAGAAAGGTAAATAAAGCCTGTTTATCTCTTCAAAGGTTTTCTCATTCTAATATAATGGCAATGGCTAAATTTGACGTGATACAACTGCAGTTAAGAGCCTTGAAAGGTCATCATGAGCGTGTTGGTGCACTTGCTTGGAATGGTCCTATTCTCACCACAGGAGGGCTGGATGGGATTATAATCAATCATGATATTCGCATCCGTGACCACATTGTTCAAACATACAGAGGACATACCCAGGAGGTTTGTGGATTGAAATGGTCTCCTTCTGGCCAACAACTTGCAAGTGGGGGAAATGACAATCTACTCTACATTTGGGACAAGAGCATGGCCTCCCATAATCCTTCCTCTCAATACTTCCACCAATTAGATGAACATTGTGCAGCAGTCAAGGCCTTGGCATGGTGCCCCTTCCAGAACAATCTTTTGGCATCTGGTGGAGGGAGTTCAGACGGTTCTATAAAGTTGTGGAACACTCAAACAGGTGCTTGCCTGAATACCATAGACACCCATTCCCAAGTCTCTTCATTGCTGTGGAATAGACATGAACGTGAGTTATTGAGTTCGCATGGGCCAAATCAGAACCAGTTAACCTTGTGGAAATACCCGTCCATGGTGAAAATTACTGAACTTACAGGGCATACTGCTAGAGTTCTTCATATGGCACAGGTACCAAAATTCATGCTTTTTATGTGTACTTTTGCATGCATCCATGTTTTCCCTTTAAATTTGTCCTATCGACCCTTACCATTGATTTACTTCTTCAGAGTCCTGATGGGTACACTGTGGCGTCAGCTGCAGCAGATGAAAAACTCATGTTTTGGCAAGTTTTTGGGGCTCCCTCTGCCTCAAAGAAGACTAAGACTAAAGAAGCAAAAGGGGCTTTCAACATGTTTCATACTCACATCCGCTAAGTAGTATCTGTCCAAATTCATGGAAGGATGGATGTTCAACCGAAGATAGTAATTAGATGTTCTTTTTTCTGTTTACAAAGTTCTTTTGCAGGCACTATATAGTTCTCTTGGATTTTCATCTAGCACATTCCAATTTCTTCTTTGTAATATATTGTAATTTCTTCGTTTGTACTAATAGCATGAATTGTGTAGAGAGGGGCTTTCAGCAAGTTTCATGCTCACATCCGCTAAGTATTTGTCCAGATTTATGGAATCAGAATGGATGTTCAACTCAAGGTAGTAATTAGATGTTTTATTTTCTGCTTGCAAAGCTCTTTTGCAGGTGCTCTATAGTTCTGTACTCATAGCATGAATTGTGTATTTTATCTGTCGTGGACCCTGATGGAACAATGTTGCAACAGGTTTGTGAGACAGTGATCCATTTCTTCAGCTGCGTGATAAGCTTTAAAGTGGTGTTGGCAAGTCTTTGGAGCTTCTACACATGAAATGATGATGAGGGGATGCTCAATGTTGCAGGTAATGCTTAATTATTTATCTTGTTCATTAGCTGTAAGGAACTTATATCTATATTTTTATCTCCTGTATATTTTATTTCTGTAATATGGTACACTATCCCATCATGCAATTCTTGTCACGTTTGCATTGTGATAGGATATTGATATTAATCAGAGTAACTAATTACGTACGTAAGTATACTCTCATTCATGTGGCTACAATTCTAACATTAAAAAATATTGACTGCACTTGAACTAACTAAATTCTTAAATAAGGAGACACTAAATTGAGAGCTTCTCATGTCCTGCCAGGACTGACAGACAATATGGACATCTTGTGTTGTATACCTGTTGCGAGGTCATGTCCATGGATTTTTAACCTTGGCCCTCATGGAACTGCTGCCCTTATCAATAATCCTTGTCCTGTGTCTCCAAACAAATCTTGAATTTTTGTGGAAATTGTTTTTGCTTCTTTTATCTAGTAACCATCTCTTGCCTCCAGTTACTGGTATCTGTTATTGGGCTGTTTGACTGATGAGCCATTACATTCTGTATTCCTCTCGTCTCATCGAAATGTCTTCCTGATCAAACATGATTGCCCTATGTCGCCAAACACATCGAGAATGTTTGTAGAAATTGTTCACGCTCATTGGTTCTATCTGGTCATTATATCTTGCCTATGATTATTGGCCAGTCATTCTTATCCTGTATGCCTTTGCATTCAAATCAGTTAAGTTTTGACATTTTTGCTTTGCGCGATTGCCATCCTGTGCCTGTATTTTTCTATAAACTTTGATGGTTTTTGGAGTTGTTGCAACTCCTCCATTTGGGTTCCAGCTGGATTATTGCCATATTTTGGCTTGCATAACACACTTTTTTTCATACTCTACTTTCAGCTAATTAGAATGTTTGCAGGTACCTCTGATTTAAACATAACCATCTCTACTATTTCATGGATGTTATCATTTAAAAAAAAATAAAAAGAAATTCCAAATATTTGCAATAACCACTACCATATAAATCAAATTGAGTTGAATTTCAATCATGGTTTCATTTTTTTATTTTCACTTCCCCAGTAAATTTTGGTAATGAATTCAGTTATTGATGAACAGAAATAATCAGATGAATCTCTGTCTTTGCCTGTTCTTAAATTAGCTTCCAACGTAATTTAAAGGCAATATTGACAGGTACACTGCAAGCGTTCAGTTTGTTTCTGGTTGTTACTATTTGTGCTTTATCTTTATTATCTTTTATGGCATGAGTTGTCTTGTAATTTCATATTATTATATTGCATTTTTTTTACTGACAATTGCCTCACTGGAGCTCGTCTCTCTTCCCTTTGGGAATTGATAATCAATATTTATTGATGTCTGCCCCATAATCTTCCAACGGCATTTTTCAATGCCACCAATTGAGAGGTAATTTTTCCACTCTTCAGCTTCTTAAATTGAAATAAACTTTAAGTCTTTCTGGGATTAATGTTCAAGGCAATGGGAATAATGGGAGATACAGGCAAAAATGTTGAACAGCAGCCTCCATTACTTCAAACCTTGTGATAAGTTTTTTGAAAGGGCATTGCTTCTTTGTGGATATAAATTGGAGTTTTTAGATACAGGTTTGTGATAATTTTTTTGAAAGGGCAATGCTTCTTTGTGGATATAAATTGAAGTTTTTAGATACAGGTTTTCTGAAAATAGTTTAACTTTCAAAATTCTATTGTTAGTCTGGTGTTTACTCTGGTGTTTAGGGTTCTGCATTACAACAATTTGGCATTGAATCAAATATCTAAAAGTTCAGTCTGTCTTGTATTTTCCTTTACTGAATCTACAATATATACACCTCACTAGCCTAAATTAAATTATAATATGAATGAATTTTCCTTACTGAATCTACAATATATACACTTCGCTCGCCTAAATTATAATATGAATGAATTTCTGGGATATCGGACCTATCCAATTCAATTAATTCAATCCTGAGATTCTTTAATCGCTCTTTTAATAACTTATGAAAACAGCTACAAGTTGCATTCTCCAGAACAAAATGTTTTAAAAACAATGGTTAAAAGTTAATTGCTAAATTTCTAATAATTTTCATAATTTTCATAAATAATGGTATAATCAATCAATATTATTAACACGAGATATTTATTACAAATCCATAAATTGAATATTTATAAATCATTATCTTTATTATTATTTTTAAGTTTATTATTAAAAATAGCTATTTTAACATGGCAAGATGAAAAAAAAACATGAAAACATAAAAGGTGACTAATTCCTCAAAGTTTTTGAATATGTATAGTGAATAATTTGAAAATCTAACAAATAGATATAAGGTTTAGTATAAACATGTGGAAAATTTGAAGATGGTATTGAAAACAGTGGTATTAAATTGTGTAAATAAATGTATGTTATGAATAGCAAAAATATTTGAAAATAGATTGGACAACAATGATATGAAATGTGTATAAGTATGATATTTAGGTGTAATTATATGTTTTATTTTATATAGACAGGAAAGTATGAATATTGGAGGTCTTTTATGAATTTTTTATTTTTATATCTTAAAGTTGCATTTCAGATTTTTCAATGTGATATATATATGTAATATATCACCTCTAAATTGTAATTATTAATAATTGTTTTTGTTAGTTTATAATAATATTGCAAACAATTGAATTTGACAAATATATGGACTATATTACATCTAAATTGTAATCATCTATCAAGTTACTAGTTACTGTAGGTTTCAAAAATATTGCAATTACAATGTATTAGGGAAAATTTTAAGGATGGAAATTTATCTTAAAGTTTAGAAACCTTGGTGAGTCTCACTAGTCCTTAATATGCAAACCATAAAACTTGTTTTGATATGTTTGTAAAAATATTCTAGTTTTTTATATAGCCTATATAAAATTTTGGCTATTTTAACTTAAAATAATTTTATACCATAAAATTTGCACAATCATTTTTAGAAAAAATGAAAATTGTGGAATCTTTTTTTTTTTTAATCATGGAAAATTAGCCCACTTTAAAATATTAGCCCATAAAATTTTCCTTGCAATGTATTGATAAAATTAGCAAATTGTGTAAGACAACGAAAGGGATGGAGGGGTTAGCTTTGCAATGAGATGGATCATGATATGAAATATCACTAACATGTCCATTGTGACATGTGGATATGGCAATTAAAGGTTAGCCACAAGGCCATTGTGACCTAAACTTGGTGATGGGTGCACAAACAAGCAAAGGTTGTTGATTTAGAGCTTTCATCAATAACAATAAGTGAAACTTTATATGATTATATAACTACACATTATATAAAATAGTGTTGGATTTTGCAATGCCTAACCTAAAATCTTTCTTATCATACTTTATATTCAATAGATTGGAATGTTTGCTAGTACCTCTATAATCTAACATACCCATGATTATTTCATGGATGCCATACATTTTTCTTTTTCCAGAGTAGTGTGTCATACCTTTATCTATGCCAAGTAGCAGAGATTTTCATTAGGACATAAATTAGATTCAATCAAATTTGAATCATGGTTTAATTCCTTTATTTTCACTTCCCAATAAATTATGGTAATGAATTTTGTATATGATGAATAAGAAATACTTGGATGAAACTCATGTTGTTTTGTTTTTAATTCTAAGGTAATTCAAAGGAAATATTGGCATGTGCCTTAACTTAATGTAGGAGCATTTAGTTTTTAGATTAATTCATCAATAACAATAAGTGACACTCTATATGACTATGTAGCTACACATTATGTAAAGTAATGTTGGATTTTGCAATGCATAACCTAAAATCTTTCTTATCATACTTTATATTCAACAAATTGGAATGTTTGCTAGTACCTCTAAAATCTAACATACCCATGGTTATTTCATGGATGTTATATATTTTTCCTTTTCCAAAGTAGTGTGCCATACCTTTATGTATGCCAAGTAGTGGAGATTTTCATTAGGAGATAAATTAGATTCACTTAGATTTGAATCATGGTTTAATCCTTTTATTTTCGCTTCCCAATAAATTCTGGTAATGAATTTTGCAAATGATGAATAAGAAATACTTGGATGAAACTCTTATTGTTTTGTTCTTAATTCTAAGGTAATTCAAAGGAAATATTAGCAAGTGTCTTAACTTAATGTAGGAGCTTTTAGTGTTTTAGACTAATTCAAAATTTGCCAATAAATTATAATAATAAACAACACTAATAATTCAAGCCCCTAATATGAGTATCTATCTTAACATAAAAACATCTCATTCATGTATAGTGAGTTTCAAGTTAGGATTTCCAAATTCATCCATGTTTCATGGGAGTAATTGCAAACTTGAAAATTACTTCGTAATTTTTTCACTTCACTTTATCTATTCACATTAGATTAGCTATGTAAGATTTGTTAGATATGATTTTTTGTACTACACACTTATGTTCCTTTCTTTTAATTGTTGATACATTGGATTCTCTGAACATGCATTTTATACACAATTTAAGTGCCTTTTCTTTCATAATAGCTATCACATGAAATCCTTACAGTTAATTCAATATGCAAATTCTTTATTTTCAACTTGTATTAGCAATGTTAAACAAAGGAGAATAAAGCACTCTCAAACATAAAAAGAGCATCTATCTCAATCCACAGTTAAATTCATCATACAACTTATTATAGTTACCAAAATCCTTGAAAAACACAAATTTGTATAATTTCCCCCCATCTCATTGCCTTTTACTCTTTCACTAGATATATACAATAGAGTTTCTTGCCTTTCTCATTTCATCAATGGGGAAGTGCTCATCATGTTTTTTTTGTTCTTGATTTAGGGGTCTCATTAATTGAAAAGTAGAGTTTTTTTCTTTCAACTAATTTATAAATGAGTCTTATAGCCTATCCGGCTTTGTCAACATGGATTATCTATGAAAATTTACTTCTAATCTTTATTTTCTTTATTTTTTTGTCATGTACAAATATCTTTGTTCTTGGAATGGATACAAAGTCTCCATTGTCAATGAAGGCTATTTCTAGAAGCTTCTAATGGCATATGCAAGTTTAAATGAGTGCCCATTTAGAGATAATCCACTATGTTTGCCCGTTTCCACACACACGGATCTCTATGTAGCTAATATAATTGGTTCTTTATTTCATATTTGAGACTTATGTAGATAATATAATTGGTTCTTTATTTCATATTTGAGACTTATGCAGGAAATGTCATTAGGTGGGGGGATTTCTAGAGCTACTACATCCATTTATATTATATCTTAATTTTGAACCAATTACTAATGTCCATCATCAAGAATGATTTGTTCTTTGTTGTTGATATAAGGGGCTAATATTCACAAGTGTACTGATTTTATATACTTTTCCCAAAAAAAAAAAATCCCCAAATTTCCATTTTTTCTAAAAATAATTCACCCAAGTTTTATAGTATGAATTTATTTTACCTTAAAAATCACCAAGATCTTATATATACTAATATAATATAATAAAAATTTAGATATTTTTACAAAAAATATCATCAAACAATTTAATTTTTTTCTATTATAGATTACTAACATTCACCAAGGTTTCTAAACTTTGAAATAGATATCCATCCTTAAAATTTTCCATGGATATAATCTGAGTGCAAAGTCTCTCAACTACTAATCACCAACATGCATGAGAGGATGACTCTATTGCATACTTGGTTCATTGCTAAACTACTTTTTTGTAATGCCAATTAAGTAGAAATATCTCTATTTAACATAAGCACTCCATATTTGTTTTGAAGTTGAGTTTATCTGCTACTTATGACATATCTAATGTAAGAGTAGAGGAAAGAAATACTCTGATCCAAAATGTCAATTGAAGTTCTATGCTTGAATTTCTCTACATAACACTCCTACTCAACCATGCAAAAATCATGTATATACTCTATTATTTGAAAGTGCTTACACAACACTCTATGGTCTTATATATGCACACACAACTTTAGTGGTAAACTTGCCCATCCTTACATTTATTTGTTACTTCAATTAATAAGATGCATCATTATGTTGAGAGGCACTTTACAACCTAGTATGGATGGATGATGTCATGTTAGTGTTAAATAACTATATATTAAAAATAAAATAAAAAGATACTCCATTTAGAAAAATTAAAGAATCCAAGTTATTTTTAGAGTAAAGAAAATATAAGTCATCTTAGAGTAAATTTAGATTTATGTTTTTGAGTTAGAATAATAATAATAATAATAATAATTTACTTTTGATTATGAGTTGTTCATGGAAGTAGGAAAAATGTTTTCTTATTTAGATTCTTAATAAGAAAAGTAATGAAGACTTATTTAATCTCATAAGTTACTAATGAAACTAGAAAAAAATATTGTTTTTATTAGTTAAAAAGGAACTAAAAACTGGAATATATTCATAGTTGATCTCATGGAGGGTGCTATGAAACCCATTATGACAACAAAAATAAATAATTGTATATCTACATATGCCCATGACAATAAAAAAATAAACAAATAAATAAATAACTACATATGTACATGACAACATCTAAAAAAACAACATAAATCCGTCATAAACTATCAAGATGGATCTTATTCCTTAGGCTGTAATTTTTTTATCATTAATTTGAAGGAAATAATACATGACATGTAATTAAATAATAACAAAATTACACCTTAAGAAACTTGATCCCTCTAAGTCCTTGATATATTTGGGTTTAAAATGAATCTACCTTGATAATACTACCAACAATTACTTAAACAAACCCTTCATGCACAATTTAAAAAATACAGAATGCCCAATTTAGAATTAAATACAAATAGATGTCCTTGGAGTCACCATGGGGGATTCCCACACTAAAAAGCTTGGGAGTCATTTGTAGTTAAGACTACTTAAGCATTTAAAGGGGTACCTATGCCCAAACCAAGGATGCCATATTATATTGAGAATGTGATCCAAATTATAGGAAAAGGTGTTGGAGGTTTAAATCATTGATATGATGAATAAAGGAGAATGATGTATGTAATAGCCGTGAGCCACTTATAGCCCATATAATTGTAGAAATTTGTAGAATTTTTCTTAGAAATCAACTAGTTTTGATACCATGTAGAATTTTTTCTACAAATCAGCTAACTCTGATACCATGTAGAAATTTCACCTGCAGAACAAACAGATATATGCAATGTCCTAAAGCATAATACTTGTTCTACTTCTACAAAACATTAAGCGGAAGCATAATTGAATTCATGATCAACATCAAGTCGAAACAAGCATAACTAATCAAGAGAAATAATCACACATAACACAAGATATATCGAGGGGAAAGCACTAGCATAAAACCCCAACCATGTATTATCAATCAAGGGGAAATCCTCTTCACAATACAAAAAGAATGAGCTCAATAGTTATCGTGCTCTCTTTGTACTCTGATGATCTTCAATGAGAAGATGGAAATCATGGACTACCTAGGCCTCAATATATAGGCCACAAGTCCTCCAATCTCCTATAATAGATCCTTCTCCATGCAAGGAATACTTACTAGAAATATCCAAGCATATGATAGTACAATGTCCCACATTTGATCTCAACTCGTTCTCTGACAAAACTGACATGCAACAATTATCCATGAATGAATTCTCAGTTATCTAAAATAATAGTTGTCACATGCATGCAAGCATTAACAAACTATATTTTATTATTTTAACAACTTGCTAAAATAATCTAACTAGACTTGACTAGTTTGAACTAAGCCAACTTATTCTCTCATTATAGAACTGAACCTTATCTCTTTTAATCAAGGGATAAATTCCTAAATCAAGGGAGAAAATAATTGCATGATCTCACAAAGACTTCAAGTTTAATTTTCCATAATTAATTAACTCAACTGAATTAATTAATTAATATTTCCAACTGCTGTTAAGACCAAAATTAATTTTACTTCCTATAGATAAACTAGGGACTGCTATAAATAGGAAGGGACCTAGAAATGCTATTTTAGAACTTTTTATTTTAGCAGTTTCACCTCTCACCCAATGTGGCCAATGACCTCACTAGCCAAAATGTTATTTTTAGACATGTTATTTTTCGACATGCTAGTTTTAGCAAGTCTATTTTTAGCACATTCTAAATTTAGCATTTCTTGTTACACACTTTTCAACACTCCCTCTCAACAAAAAAGGCTTCCTCTCGAACCCGATCCTGTAATTCTGGAATGTTCTGCATGCAACACATCTACCTCGTCCACTTGCTCCAACAACACTTGGAACAAAAACACTCCCAACTCACCACTCTATTGGGCTACGAACATACTTTGATGCTAAAGCTCTACCTGTTGATGACAAGTGCTCCCTCTCTCACATCTGTGCTACTGCAACATCTCCATGCATCTCGCACCATTGCACACCTCTCTATGCCACCTAGCACTGTGCAAAACACTTGTGCCTCTTGCATTGTTGCAGCCTACTAGCTATGCGCTATCATGAGGTTCCTTGCACTACCGTTGTCTTCGCCACTCTATTCACATTTGTCTTTACCCAATTAGTTAGTTCCTGCTACTCCACATCGGGGCTCCTGTAACAAGGTCTCATCCAAGTGGTTGGGTACCTCAAGGATCTTGCCCCTCCTCCTTGGGATGATCACTCTATATCACCCCACCTCCTACTTGGAGGTATGGTTGCATGTGATCCCTCAGCCCACCTAGCTCGAAGTTCCCCCCTAATGGAGGTCTCTGCATGAGTAGATGTCTCTACTCAATCTCCTCTTAGCTTCCCCTATTGTGGCTGCTCTATAACCTCCTAAAGTTGCTACACCAATCGTGGCTCCTCCACAATTGTCTCAAACTTCTTCTAGCTCTACATTTTGAGAGGTAATATACCCTCCCTCTGAACCACCAAGTCTCTAACCTTTGCCTTGCTCCTCAAGGCTTTGCATGCATTTTGTACCTCAGGTGCATACACGTTCTTGGCTAGCACACCAATCTATTTCCACTTTCCCGTCGTCACGAAATTTTCTAGAAAAGGAGTTGATTTTAAATTGGTGATATCTCCCTCGTCTCAACTCCAAATTTTTTTATTTATTTTTTTTGGGTATTTTTCACAATGAATCCAAATCTGCTATTTATTTTTGAAAATTTTGTACAAAAATTTTCAAATCTGCTCTGCAACTCTCTTCCCAAAACTCAAAACTTTGAAATCTCCTCTGAGTATATTGTTCTTGCTTGATCACCTGTGCTCCAATACCATGTAGAAATTTGTAGATTTGTTGCTACAAATCAGCTAGATTTGATACCATGTAGAACTTTTCTATAAATCAGCTAACTCTGATACCATATAGAAATTTCAATGTAGAACAAACTGATATATGCAATGTCCTAAAGCATAATACTTGTTCTACTTCTACAAAACATTAAGCGGAAGCATAATCAAATTCATGAGCAACATCAAGTAGAAACAAGCATAACTGCTCAAGAGAAATAATCACACATAACACAAGATATATCTAGGGGAAAGCACCAGCATAAAACCCGAACCATGTATTATCAATCAAGTAGAAATCCTCTTCACAATACAAAAAGAATCATCTCAATAGCTATCGTGCTCTCTTTATACTCTAATGATCTTCAGTGAGAAGATGAAAATCATGGACTACCTAGGCATCAATATATAGGCCAAGTCCTCCAATCTCCTATAATAGATCCTTCTCCATGCAAGGAATACTTATTAGAAATATCCAAGCATGTGATAGTACATTGTCCCACATCTCATCTCAACTCGGTCTCTCACAAAACTGACATGCAACAGTTATCCATGAGAGAATTCTCAGTTATCTAAAATAATAGTTGTCACATGCATGCAAACATTAACAAACTATATTTTATTATTTTAACAACTTGTTAAAATAATCTAACTGAACTTGACTAGTTAGAACTAAGTCAACTGATTATCTCATTATAGAACTGAACCTTATATCCTTTAATCAAGGGATAAATTCCTAAATCGAGGGAGAAAATAATTGCATGATCTTACAAAGACTCAAGTTTAATTTTCCATAATTAATTAACTCAGCTGAATTAATTAATTAATATTTCCAAGTGCTCTTAAGACCAAAATTAATTTTACTTCCTATAGATAGACTAGGGACTGCTATAAATAAGAAAGGACCCAAAAATGCTATTTTTAGAACTTTTTACTTTTAGCAGTTTCACCTCTTACCCAATTTGACCAATGACCTCACTGGCCAAACTGCTATTTTTAGACATGCTATTTTTAGCAAGTCTATTTTTAGCACATTCTAAATTTAGCATTTCTTGTTGCACACTTTTAAACAATAATGTTATAGTAATCTTTTTTTTTTTGCATTTATACAAATGGATTTTAGGCAAACCAAAATTCAAAGTGCCAATTAATTAACCTATAAATGCAATAAGTAATTAAATCATTGATCCAACACATATGCAATCACCTAGCAACCAATGTATAACATCTAGGAAATTTAAGGTAGCCTACCAAAGCATATACAACCTATGTATGGCTTGTACAACCCCAAAGATAGGTAAAATGCACCATGTTGTTGACTATGGAGCTTAATTATCTTCTTGTTTGAAAGGTCTTATTTTTATCCATGTTTGTATCCTAGTTCCTGAAGGTTGGTGGGGGGCGTATGGGGGGGTAGGGGGAAGGAAGCTTACCCACCAACTGCTATTGCTCGGGGGTCCATGGGGGCTAGAAATGATTGTTTAGAGTCCCCATTGGTTAGGGGTTCAAGGAAGTGCCTTGAGAGATACATTTTTGGAAAAACGTTATTGTAAAATATTGTAATTTTGTACTCAATGGGGGCCATTCATCATTAGATTGTAGATCTAATGCTAGAAGTTATGTTAGGGGCTTTTTCCCTAGAAGAAAAACCTCTTTTTATGAGGGCATTGAATTATGGCTATGGATTATTGAGAAAGCATTGTAATTGAGAGAGGAGAATATGAGAGAGTGAAGAGGAGGTTGCAACAAATGTGTTATAGGTTATATTCCTTCATTTTGTTGGATACAATAAAGAAATGATTGGTTGTTTCTTTGTGGACATGGACTAAATAAGGTGAACCACATCTATTGGAGTCCCCTTTGTATTTTGTCATTCTATGTTTTATTTTTTCATTTGTTTTTATTTCTTATGCCATGATATTATTTCTAGAAAATGTTATCAAAGAAAAAGGTTTATTTGGTTGATAAAAATCATAGGAAAGAAGGGATCCTAGTTCAACTAGGAGCAATAGTGGAAGAAGGTTTTAAGGTTGAGAAGTTTAATGGTCAAACTATCATCTATGGGATTTGCAAATGGAAGATTATCTATATCAAATTTTCTTCCTGCCATTGGCCATAATAGAAAAATAGGTAGTAATTACGAAAAACAAAGAATTAGAGATTCTTGATAGAAGGTTACTCATAAGAATACAAATATGGTTGGTAGCATCAATGGCTTTCAACATTTCAAAAGAAATGACAATATAGCATTTAGTGAAGGCATTAACTGAACTTAGTCCATGAGCTTCCAACAAGTATTTTGTATGAAGCATTTATTTAATATGAATATGATCCATAACCCCTTGAGGAAAACTCAATTGGGGATTAGTGTGAAATTCAATAAAACTATGTTCATCTTGAAATGTTTTTCGAGCATAGAAATAAAATTTTAAAAAATTATGATTAATCAATGTATGTCCTAAAAAGATCCAAGAGACCATATTCACTCTTAGTGGATGTTAATCAACATCATCATCATTGTCGTCATCATTATATATTATTATAAGAAATTTACACCACTTTATAGTTGACAAGATAAAAATAAATTATGAATTGGAATAGTAACATTATTTATTTTCATTATTTATATTTTTGTGTTAAAATCTAAGTTGATTGAGACTTGTTTCATGGATAGTAGTAGATTAATGTGCAAGGAATCTCTTAGTTATAAAACTATTTAATGACAATGACAATAGTATTGTCCAATATCTATTATTAATCATTTTAACAATCAAAATCATTTATAAATTAGAATAGTAATAGAGCATTATAAACTGGTTCTTTTCAAATATTAGAGGAAAGAGGGTAAACTAACTAAACTAGTCATTGCAAGTGTTCAATATTTATTCTTGAATTGTTGGAATAATATCATATAAAAAAAAAAAAAAACAAAGACATATAATTGATATTCGTGTAAAACTTAGATTTCCTACATTATTTTTATTTATAATTAATATTTACAAAACTTATATTGCTACATTATTTGTATGATAATTAATATTTACATTTTTGTATTAAAACCAAGTCCATCAAGATCTACATCATGTATGATAGAATTGCATAAAGAAATTTCTTACCTATTATATATTTATTATAGGAAATTTGTACCACCTATATAGTGACAAGATAAAATAAATAAATAATTATAAAATATAAAAAATATAATATGAGTTGGAATAGGAGCATTATTTATTTTTATTATTTATTTTCTTGTGTCAAAAACTAAGTTGATTGAGGCTTACTTCATGAATAATAGAGTAATGAGTGAGAAATATCTCACTTATAAAGTTATTTAATGACAATGACATTAGTAATGTCCAATATCTATAATTAATCATTTTAAAAATCAAAATAAATTATAAATAAGAATAGCAATAGTACATGGTATAGATTGATTTATTTCAAATAGAAGAGGAAAGAGGGTATATTAACTAAACTTATTATTTTAAGTGGTCAACATTTATTCTTGAACTATTTCAATGTGTTCAATTGAAAATAACATATAACTCATATTCTTTTAAAACTTAGATTGCTACATTATTTCTATTATAATTAATATTTTTGTTTTTGTATTAAAACCATGTTCATCAAAATTTAACTCATGAGGAATGGATACATAAGAAATTTCTTGCCTATAAAGCTATTTAACTATGTATACAAATTGTGTTTGTTACAATTATTAACTATTTTAATGTTGACATTAAGTAATTACTTTGTCTATGTTTAGTATAAGTGTTATACTAGTACAATGTTGGGATGCATTCAAAGTCTAGAAGAGAAAATATTTTGCAAGTCTAATTGTGTCATTTGATGATCAAAATTATCTTTTTTTATGAATTAGAATGTGATAGAGTAGTACTATTTGATGGATGTCAAATATAATAAGAAATATTAAGGAAATCTCACTTCAAACTTTATTTCAATTGTTTAGCATTTATTCACTAAGTGCTTAAATGGTTTATATTAAAATTAGCTACTCCAATATTGTTTTAATATACAAAGTCTAAAAGTTATTGTTTTAAATGCATTATTGAATTTGATTATGTGCATTTGATATAGTGAGAAGTTATGTTGGTTAAAAAAACTTTGAATGTAAAAATTGAATGAAAGTGTCATGTAATTCAAATAAATTACGCTTACACGATTACATTAAAGTTGGACCAAAATGTGCATGTGTACTAAATAATATAAAAATCCTCTAAAATTAATAAGAATGGAATATTTGATATACAACAAACATTTAAAATTATTTCTGAAATATATTAATTGATTGTTCAAAAGATAAAATTACATTCATGAATCATCTCCACCAAATCTCAAGATATTCTCTCAAGTAGATCAAGAATTTTATACATATTTGGCAATTTAGTGTTCTTGGAAGAGATTTTCTAGAAATTCACCAAATATCTAACCAAGAAATATCTATACTTATCCCCAATCCTACATATTTGACAATTTCTATCTCTTCCACAAAAACACCAAATTCCATTTCACATAGTATTTAACCCTCAACCATGCCATCCTCACAGAAATTAACTATTATTCCTTTCGCAAGGCACATGCATGTTCCTTTGCAATCATGTGTAAGAAAAAGCTTTGTGCATATGAAGGTAACCCTATCTTGGGGAATATTTATGGCATGATCATGATAGTGAGGTTCCAAATATGATTATGGCTAAATATGATAATATTCCAATACATCCCCTAGTGTATGCTCAAATCATGTTGGATGTGGTAGAGAAGCATCATGTTTTAACACCTTCTCAATTCTAACCATTATGCATCATTTATTTACCATATTTCCATGCATCTTATACCCGAGATCTGTATTGAATAAGGAGTCCTCACCCACTTTCACTCCATCTTGCTAATAATCTACCTTGCCTCCATGAGAAAATGTAGAAGAACCATTTGCACAAGTAAAACAAAGTAAATAAGATTAGTTTTTTCTCAAACACAACATTTAGTATACTCTCAATAATACTTAACAAATGCTTCAATATTTTTATTTACCTATGTTGGGCCTCAAACACTTGATCTTCAATTGATGATTGTCCCCTTCATTAACATCCTCCACAATGAAATGGTTGAGTGACATCAATTATCAACTTTGTATCATAGTCTGCATTAACCCTTTCTCATGCATAAAAAGTTCCAAATCTTGTAGATTCAACCATTATGAGCACAATAACTTAATCACTAATTAAGAGGTCAACATATTCTCCTTTTGTCAATTTTTTTTTCCCATTGTAACTCTTACCAATTCTGTAGAAAATAAATTGTAGTTTGTAATTAAGGTTAAACAATATAAAGTGTGATTTTATATTCTAGTCAAAATACAACTTTCAAAAAGTAATATGGATGGAATAATTTAGGATATTATGGTAGCTATTTTGTATTTAGTGAAACATTGTTCCCTATCATTTAGTGCTTGGTACCAAAATGTACTTTACATATGTGTTTTGTGTGGGTGAAGTCCTAACAATTAGATATCTAGGTAGCATTATAGAATGATAGATATTAACTCATATCAAGCCACCAAGTTCCTATCTAACTTTGGAAATGGCACTTGTATTACTCATGTATCTGTACAAATAATGTTCCTAAGAAATTTGTATAACTTGTTGGAGAACTACAACACTGTCGTTCGAAACATTAAAGAATGTCCAAAATCGATGTTACTTAAGATTTTTAAAAGTCCTAAGTGAAGAAGAAATTTTATTTATATCTCACTTAGTGAGGATATTTGATGTATAAAATTGATATTTTGAAGTCATTCTAGAAGTTTTCTTCCAAATAAAAGTTCTAGTACCATACATAATAGATAGTTCTCATTTTTATTTTGAAAGTTTTGAAATTAAATTTCAAAACATTAATTCCAATATTAGGACTTCCTACCATTACATATGTGAGGACATACTATTTAGGATGAATACATATGTTGTTAACCTCGAAGTCCTGGAAAAGTGTAATTTTGAGTTTTGTCAAATAGTTGTGTTGATGAAGACAACGTGACCCTTTGCATCTAGAAATTGGTAAAATTGATTTTGGAAGTTCATAGCTATACAATAGAGAGGAAGGAAAAATAATACATGTTGCCAAAAAAATTGTGCTTATCACTTTATAGTGTCATATTTGTGCATTGGAAGAAAATCATAGAATACTTCAATAATATATTTATTCATAAACTCCACCATTCGACAAAGATCATATTTTCTACATGCCATAGTCCCTATAATATGTGTGTTAAATTTAATTCTATCATAAACATAAACATATTTCCACCAACAACATTATAGAGAAAAAGAAGTCCAACACATTGTAGATTTCCTTCTAAATCAAACAGAAGCAGGTTGCCAATAGCAACACTACAAGGTGAAATAAATATAACACGTGCAAGATTTCCTTATAGTGCAAACATAAGTAAATAACAATATTTTAGGATGAAACAAATAGAGTGAATGCCATATTCACTTCTAGCACAGACATAATCATGTTGCCAATAACAACATTGCAATACAAAACAAATCGAGTGCATGCTATATTTCCTTCTAGTAGAAACTAAAGCAAAATGCAAGGTGAAACAAATCTAACACATGCATTGCGCTTGTGCTTGTGCAAAAACAAATCTAGTCCATGCTAGATTTGTTTTACTTTGCAATAAATGTGTTTATGCTAAAAGGAAATTTAGTGCATGTTAGATTTGTTTTACTTTGCAATGTTGGTGTTTGTGGTAGAAACAAAATCTAGCACACACTATATTTATTTTAGCCTTCAATGCTTGTGTTTGTGTTTTCTTTGCCCCCTACAATTCTTTTTCATTTTTCTTACACTAGATCTGTTTTACCTTACGATTCTTGTGTTTGTGCTAGAAAAAAATATGACACACACTACATTTGTTTTACCCTAAAATGATTTTATTTATGCTAGAAACAAATCTAGTGCATGTTGAGTTTGTTTTACTATGAAATATTTTTTTTTGTGCTTTTGTTTTA
Source organism: Pinus taeda (assembly GCA_000404065.3). NCBI lineage: Eukaryota > Viridiplantae > Streptophyta > Pinopsida > Pinales > Pinaceae > Pinus > Pinus taeda. Next base: position 84,014 of record APFE030155228.1, read on the forward strand.
CTTAACAATGCTTCTATTTTTGTTTTTCGTTACACCGGAGTTGTTTTACCTTACAATGATCATGTCTATGTTAGAAACAAATCTAGCATAAGCTAGATTTGTTTTACCCTACAATGTATGTGTTTACGTGAGAACAAGATTTAGCGCGTGTTAGATTTGTTTTACTTTGCAATGTTGGTGTTTGTGCTAGAAACAAATATAACACACACTAGATTGATTTATATTGCAATGCTTTTGTGTTTGTGCTAGACAAAAATCTATCTCGCGATAAATTTGTTTTACCTTGCAATGTATGTGTTTACGCTAGAAGGAAATCTAACATGATTTAGATTATTTACTTTGCAATGTTGGTGCTTGTGCTAGAAACAAATTTAGCACATGCTAGATTTGTGTCACCTTGCAGTGCTTTTGTTTATACTAGAATCAAATCTAGCGCGTGTTAGATTTGTTTTTATCGTGCAAAGCTTTGTGTTTACGTTTTTGTTTTACCCTACAATGCTTTTGTGTTTTACCTTACATTAGATTTGTTTTACCTTGGAATGCTTTTGTTTGTGCTAGCAAGAAATCTAGTGTGCAATAGATTATTTTACCCTAAAATGTTTGTTTTTGTGCTAAAAACAAATTTAGTGCACGCTATACTTGTTACAATGTTTTTGTTTATGCTTTTGTTTTACCTTGCAATGCTCTTGTGTTTTGTGTCACACTATATTTATTTTACCTTACAATGCATGTGTTTGTGTTAGAAACAAATATAACAAGCCTAGCTTTATTTTACCTTGAAATGCTTTTGTTTATGCTAAAAGTAAATCTAGTGTGCACCAAAATTTATTTTACCTTGCAAAGGTTGTATGTGTTCAAATCTAGAGTAAGCTAGATTTATTTTACCCTACAATGTTTTTATTTGCACTAGAAACAAATCTAGCGCATGTTATATTAGTTTTACTTTGAAATGATTGTGATTGTGCTAGAAACAAATCTAACGTGCATTATTTTTGTTTTGCCTTGCAATGCTTGTTTTTGTGCTAGAAAGAAATCTAGTGCGAACTAGATATGTGTTTGTGCCATAAGTAAATCTAGCATGCACTAGATTTGTTTTGTCTTACCGTGTTTGCATTTGTCATAGAAACTAATTTAATGAATGCTAGATTTGTTTTACCTTGCAATGTTTGTGTTTGTGCTAGAAACAAATCTTGTGGGCGCTATATTTATTTTACCGTAGAATGTTTTTGTTTATGCTATAAACGAATCTAGCCCACGTTAGATTTTTTTTACCCTGCAATCTTGTGATTGCTCTACAAACAAATCTAGCATGAGCTAAATTTGTTTTACCTTACAATGCTTGCATTTGTGATAGAAACAAATCTAGTGTGCGCTAGATTTGTTTTACCCTACAATGTTTTTGTTTGTGCTAGAAACAAATCTAGCATGCACTAGATTTGTTTTACTGTGTAATGCCTTTATTTGTGCTAAACAAAATCTATCGTGGGCTAGATTTGTTTTATCATGCAATGCTTTTCTTGCAAAAATAGATTTTTGAATTAGGCATTGGTGCAACACGTAGCTGGGGAGAGAGGGTTAACTCATACTCTGCAAGGGAGTAATAGAAGAAATTATTGTTTATTGGGCATTGCTTTCTTGTCTTCCTTTGGGAATAATACAAAATATAAACAAATATATCTAATATACTTGTGGGCAAAGGAACAAGATTGTCACCCATTTGAACTTACAGCATGGTCTTCCATAGCCATTTCCAAGGAAATGGGAGGATGGGGCTTAAAAAATCTCATTTGGTTCTCTAAGGCTCTTGCTAAAAAAGGTGTACGGAAATTGATTCAAGCTATAGGGTTGTGGCCACAAGTCATATCAAATAAATATATTTGCCCCTGTTCAAAAATGGATTGAATTCCTACTCAGAGGTGATTTCGAGCCTCTTGATCATTGGTTTGGAAAGCTCTTAAAAGCTACTGCTTCAGTCATACTACAAGGTCTCAGATGGCGAATTGGAGATGGTACAAAGCTTCTTAAAGGGAAATATCCATGAATAAGCTATGGGGATTCTCATATACTCTCTCATCAACTCATTCAAGATCCTTTGCACTCAAGGAATCTGGGTTTGATGTGTTGCCCAACATGGAGGTAGTCTCTTGACCTACTATTGGAAGAGGCTCTAACAGAAGAATGGAACAAATATATTGAAATTCTTAGTCATAATCTAGTATCTCTCTCAAATTTTGAAGACACTTAGGGCTGGTCAAACACACCCTCCAGTAGAGACAATCCAAAGTTTGGCTATTTTTCTTTATCCCCCTCAAGTAGAGACAATCCAAAGTTTGGTTATTTGTCTTTATCCCTTACCCTCCTCCCTGGTGGGTAAAAAATATCTAGAATCAAAACCATCCATCTAAAACTAAAGTATTCATGTGGCTTCTCCTTAAAAACAAAGTGCCAACATGAGATATCTTACAAAAAGTGTCTTTCTTTGTGCCCAATGGATGCCCACTTTGCATGGAAGATGTTGATGACATCGTGCATCTCTTCATAAATTTCCCCTTCACTATGAGATTATGGCTTGAAATTCATAAATCTATTGGATATGTCTAAAAAATTGGCTATAAAGAAAACATCCAAAAAAAATACTAGCTTTCCCTTTATTTTTGATTGGGGCATATGGCTAGAAAGGAACAACTCCATTTTCCAAAATCAAGGAAAATCCTTTCTGAGAGTCCTTCCCAATATGGCCTCCAAACGTCTTAAAAAAATAAAATTCAAAATTCATCCTTAAATGTCTCCCTTAAATATAAAACTCGACCATAAATTATTCACTTTTATTGCTATCCAAATGTTTTTTTTGATGTGCAATTATATAATGAAATATGTATGCACTAATGAAAAAACATTGAGTTTTCATTTTTCATAATCACAAACAATGAGAAAAGAATCACAAGTAACTCATAAAAAGGTGTGAAAATACTGATATACCATCCAATAAGCCCAAGGATCTCATACCTTTCAAAACTTTGCAATACCATTATATGTTTCTCTTTGAAGTCTCTTTCTTCTTCAGGATATATAATATGTTTCTTCTTTAAGATATATATTATGTTTTGTATTTCTCAATATTTGACAAAATAATAGAGTTGAAAAGAATATAAAATCTCACTTTTTAGAATATTTTATGATATAAGAGATTGATTTAAGTGATGTTTTGGGTTAGGAGATGATAGCTTTGTATAAAAATTATCTTAACATTTTTAAAATCTAAAATTTGACAATTCAACATAATTTGGCTTTGCATAATAAAAAAATAAAATCAAAATTTTTTATTTCATATATCTTATTCATAACATTTTAATGGTTTATTCATATAGTAAAAAAAAGCTCATATTTATAGGCAATTTGAATGTGATAATTTTAGAAGTGTTTACTTCTAAAATGTGAGGGAATATTTTGAGATATGGTAGGAGACATTATCCCATCATTGTGAGCTTTTAATACCATGTTTGTTAATTAGTGAGAAAAAGTCACATGAGGAGAACATAAATTAGAGTATTGAAAAAAATCATAGAAAAGGAACCAAATGTAGAGAATATAAATGAAAGGATTAACAAAAAATGTGGGAAAAATTCATAGAACAAATGTTATATACTTTTAGATTTTGTATTCGTAGTCTAATTAGAAAAAAAAAAAACATTCTCCTAGAGGAATGGCTAATTTCTTTGCATATATTTCTTTGTCTCTAAAGACATCACCTATATTTTAATTTATAAATGAATAAACAAATAACACTTTAACTTGTAAATTGCTAAACAATTAATGCTATATAAAGAAAGGGTTAAAATTTTATCTATAATTTAGCATTAATGTTTAAACATTGTCTATATTGAAACCATTATCACTTAAATCAATTAAAACTATTTGTGATATAATATTAATAATCCAACAAAACTACAATGAACATCTTCCACAAACTTTATCGTCTTTATAACATGTATTGCTTTAGCTACCTCATTCATTACATCATTGCTTAAGAACCTTGGATGCTTCTCCAATTTACACCATGTATTGATTATGTTGTTGATGGAGGTTTTCCAATAGGTTTTATGACGTTGAGCTTACTAGTACGAATCTTACTAGGGCTTGCACCACCAGGGTTATTAGTAAGAAGATCATGAAGCTTGCGGAACCATGATTATTAGTATTAAAATAGTAGGATTTTCACTAAGAGACAATTCATAGGGCTTTCTTGTTGGGGAGAAAATCACAAGTTCAACTTTTACATTGCGGAGCACTCAGAACTTATAAGCTTTCTACAAAAATCCATCTACGTTTGGAAAACGTAACTTGCCTGGTGGCAGTGTTCTTGATCCTCTTCATGTGCATATTTCTCTTCACTATTCTTTTATGTTCTCTTTCGTTTTTCCCTCTCAGATCGAGAAAGCAACACAACTCACTCGATGAGAATCCAATTATTGCCTCTAACGATAACCCAATATGATACTAAAAGTGATCACAAAAATCATCTATTCCCTCTAACGAGGGTTTTCGTCTCAAGTATGGGCTGCAGGACGTCGATTAGTTCAAGTTCTGCAAGTTGTATCTATGACATGCATCATCTTGGGAAGCTTGGAAAAATAGTTGAGGCACCAAAATTTCTTGAGGAAATGATATAATGTAGATTCTTTGTACATGTTAAAGTATATTGAGAAGTAATGCTTGCTTTATTTCAGGTGGGTGAAGTGGAAAAGGCATTACAATTACAATAAAAAACAAGGGAGCCCCTGCCGTGGCGGTAGTCCCTGTCGGGATATTGCATTGCAAACAGAAAACCATTAACCACCATCTTTTATTTGTTCAGACTTACATGTAGTAAATGGTTGGGATTAGGGCAACGATTCTTCTTCCAGTACAGAACAGAACTTTGTAGTAAATGGTTGGGATTAGGGCAACGATTCTTCTTCTAGTGCAGAACAGAACTCTGATTCTGTGTACCTGCCATGTCGGAAGCAGCCACGCCTTCATCGAATGAATTCATTCTTACAATTTCCCAAATATGGTTAACATCCACTTGCAAAATTTCATTTTGTACTTCTTTCCCGGCAAGGATTTGATCATCCGTCTTAAACAAATCTATGGCAACGACCTCAAGGTTGTTGGGCGTAGAGGAAATGAATAAAGTATAAAGTTGACGGATCTATCTCTAAGATGGCAACACAGAGTATTGCAGCCACAAGATCTTCAACAAGGTGAAGCTTCGAGCTAATTTGCAAATCTCTCCATCATGTAGCCCTGAAACATACCTCTAATTGTGGTTTTCGCTAATATAGGGCTTTTTGTATTTACAAAATATGTTTATTTAGGTTGTAAAACAACTTTCAAATTTTCATCAATTTTGTCAAAAACGAATTGTATTTTGTAATTATGATTTTATTTTGAGTCAACTTTGTCAAAAACGAATTGTATTTTGTAATTATGATTTTATTTTGAGTTAAGGGAATTCACTTTCAGAGAGGATGGAAACACCATTCATCGATGTGGAAAAATATCGAATTGTATTTTGTAATTATGATTTTATTGTGAGTTAAGGGAATTCACTTTCAGAGACGATGGAAACACCATTCATCGATGTGGAAAAATATCCCACTTTCCTTTTATAAATAACGAGAAAACATTAGAACTAATGAGAAAAAAATATAAATGAAAAGAAAGAGGGAAGATTGTCTCATAGAACCGAGAATCAAATTAATAAAATAAAGCACGACAGACTTCCCTTGAAAATTCAATATTCAGGGTTTCTGAATTATAAAATTTACTTTATACAAACGGTTAATCTCTCGAAAGAAAATTACAAAATCATGATAATCAATACAAGGTTTGTAATATCTTTTTATAATATCTCTATGTACTTTGGCCAAAATCATTTATTAATATAATTATTTCCTAATATCTACAAAAAATTATTACAAGAAATTATGTAACACACAATTCTTTTTTACAAATCATTAAACCATAAAACATTAATGAATAATTAATTACAATATGGCACAAAGAGAAATAGCTCCAGCGAAGCAAAAGCTTTCCCGTCTTTTCATTTCCCTCTCCCACAACCACGTTAGATGAACAGACCAGAATCAATATGCTTGAAGATAAGGTAGAGGTATCTTGCAGACAATAGACAATCCAACAAGTCCAGCTGAATCATGAGGACAACAGAAGCACACCAAAGAACCTTGGTAATTTTTTTTTCTCTAACTACAGCAGTAGCAAATGTCTTTTTTTCTCTAACTACAGCAGTAGCAAATGTTAATCGCTCATAACGAGCTCAACCTCGAAGAACCTGAAGCATGAGCAGGTAAAAGGTAAGCCTAAAAGTAATCTGTACTGTGAAAAAAGGCCCTCCGCAGAGAGTGCCTGAAATACAAACTTAAACTATATAGTGACTTAGAGAAGCATGTTGGGTTTAAACTCACTCTCCATTTACCCATTTTACCGCATCCAAAATTAATGTTATACGATGAAATGTTGAAATACTCCATTTACCCATTTTACCGCATCCAAAATTAACGTTATACAATGAAATGTCGAAATACTTGCTTGTACATGATTACTAATGGTGATACTTACATATGATCATTTAATACTTTTGCACATGATTACTCATGGAGATACTTACATATGATAGTTTATGCAAATTCATGAATCACATCAAGAATGTGCTCATTACTTTGTTTCAAAAAATATAGATGCAAAGAAAACGGTTATATCTTTTATTATCTTCTTTACGCCATGATTTCCATATCAAGGCCATCATATAGATGATTCAATACATAGAATAATAAATACTCATATAACCATAACACACATGATTCAATACATAGAATAATAAATACTCATATAACCATAACATAAGTCTAGAAATAAAAGCATAATAGGAATTTCAAAATTGAGTCTATAAAACCTACCTCACAGCCTAGTTTCAAAACTTTATCATAGTTACTTCCACAACCACATGCACTTCACGGTGAAATTCATTTCAACTTCCATATTTTTCGTATTGGAACTACCCTTATGGGTTAAGAATTTTTATATGATATACATACATATAAACTCAATAGTGAAATGAACATGTGGGTCACATAAATAGTTATAATGAATTTTTTTATCATTTTTGTAAAATAATAATAATAATAATAATAATAATAATAATATTATTATTATTATTAAGATAACATTTGTGTAATAGTTAGATAATAGTAACCTAAATAATTATATATAAAAATGAAATTTCATGAATAAATTTTAATAATTTTTTTAACCCCAAAAGAAGGTGAAAAAAGAAAAAAACACCCAAAAGGACAAAAACCTTGCTCCATCGAGAAGGGTAAACGCTTGTAAAGTTGATTAATGTGGTGATAAAGAAAACCCCCAAAATCAGTTCTATCTGTTCCCCTGCAAAAGTCTGGGCAAATTGCCAGTTGCTGGAAGCGACATTGTAGGAAGTTACAATTTTCCCATCACTGGTGGTGACAATTTTGGTCCCAGTTCAGGGACATTGGCTGCCAGCTAGTCTTGGCGCCTTTGACAGAAACAGCCTCAACATCGCTTGCTCCACCAACGTTGGTGATGAGGACCAGATTGAAGTACGAATGACCATTAATGGTGAAACGAATTCCGCCCTTTCTTTGACAGGGTACCCTAAATCAAGAAACCGACACCAATTCAAACCCCATATCAAGAAACTCAAAACAACTTTTTAACATAGCACCGCCTCTAGTTCAAAACCCAGATCAAGAAACTCTAAACAACGCTAAAGCTAGCAGATACAGACAAAATCCACAAACCTTTTGTATTGAACACGGACGATTCCAGCCCGAAACTTAGCATTGTGCTGAAAAATGGGCTCCGAGAGATCAAACCCTAAACACCAATGCAAGAATTTAGATATCAGCAAAGACATCAGTAACATCTTTATGTTCCATGGCTAAAACCATCTTCAAATATGACCTAAGTTATCATGTAGCTATACGCAGGCAACCCACATGTCCACCCCTATCTTGCTACCCACTCCCACCCTCCCACCAAAGAAAAACCAAAAATTCTTTCCCTCCAAATTTCAAAAAACCACAACACCAAGGAATCGTGCTGGTATTTTTTCGAGAAAAAAATCCTTAATGTACGCTCTACGAGATCTGTTTCTGATTGCTGGAAACGGATCCACCATGACTGGAAATGGATCCTCTAACGGGAAACTATCTGATTTAAATTAAGAAAAGGGAGAGGGAATATAGAGGTGTTGGGTGACTTAAAAGTGGCCAAATATAGGCAGACTATTATATTTATTTCGGTTTTGCTGAAAAGAGTGAGGGATGTCAATTTTAAAGCATTACAAGACCTTGCTGTTTGACTTAGAACGTTTGTTTTTACTTTAAACTTTTACATTTAGACTTAGGTCTTTAGTTTCTTGATTTTACAGTTATCCGTAAAAAGATAATGAGTGAACTGCCCACTCATTCACACACAATATCACAATTCCATTTGTCAAACTTCAGAAAGTTCAGAATGCCAAACATTGTAGTTTGAACTTTGAAAGCAAGAGGCAAGACCTGGACGTTGAATACTGTGGAACTCATCGAGCAAACGCTAGAAAATGAGAAAGCCGATAACATAGAATATGACACATGAAAACGAGAAGGTCCGTGAATTAAGATCAAACCTGTCAATTGTAGAAACAAATTGCTTGCATGTACAATGGGCATGTCAGGTAAATGAGGGTCAACTCTGCAAAGTACAAAGAAAGGACCTCAGTACAAGATATGAATTAAACTAGACCCGACAGACTAACGGTATCGAAGGAACCAATGATGAAGAAGCTCCTTCTAGATCTAGAAATGTATCGCAAGCATAAACAAAAGTCATTTGTATACAGGCATAAACACTCACAATACAAAACTTTGATGTATTCTGTTAAAGCGCAATAGATAAAGATGAACTAATAGGTGCTACCCTGATTAGATCAGCTGAATTACTTCTTTTATCTGAAACCGTCTTTCCTGTGTGCTTGCTGAATTGTGTGAGTTCAGACAAAATACAAGTGACGGCAGCACTTGCTTTCTGCTTGTCAGATTCCTTAGCTTCACATGTCGGTTCCTCCTCTGACCCTGTGTAACACAATCACATAATTAAAAACCCATTAGGAAAGAAGAAAAGTAGACGAGCTCTCTAGAGTATTCAAAATCTCCTATAAGTCCTTCCAACTAAATAAATTTCAACGAACTAATACTGACCCGCATTGTCCTCCTCTGCTAACGAATTGTACAGTCCATTATGGCCCAAATCAACCGAGAAAATCCTGGAGAGTTCCCTTCGGCATGAGCCAAAAGAAATGACACTTGATGTATTGCGGTTGAAAAAACTGTTTTCTACAAATGTAGGGCAATTATTGAGCCTACTGCAAGATACGTTATTGCTGACACTAGATCGAGAATATTTTGATATAGGAGTTTGCACTCCAACGAAATGAATTACTCTACCATCTTCCTCAGAAAACACTGGAGCCAAATGGAAGAGGTTCCAGAAGGCTGTGCCACTCTTTTTATAAGAAGGCACCATTGCGGGTAATCGTTGCACTGGATTTCATAGCAAGCACCACAACTGAAACCATTATTGAACAAAGCAGTGCTCAGAGCCGCGGTGTTGGTACCGTAGCCTTGGCTGCACAGATTGCCATAACCACAAGCACCGCCTGCAAAAAACCAAGGAACAAATCAAAACCAAGCCAGAAACCACAAAACAAACAAAAGCAGTTCTTTAAATGCAACCACACTTCTTTTCAATAGAAGCAGAATTTGTAAACTATTAATACAACCATTCGATAAATGTGAGAGACGACTAGTTGTAAAATGTATCCAGAAACAGGTTTTTACGGAACCTTGTACACAAACTATCAGAAACAAAATCTCCAAACCACTCAAACTAAGATTCATTCCCAAAATAAAACCACACTTACCCATTGTGTCAGTAGCGTCACCACCACCGTAAAACGTAGCATGAGCACTAGTACATCCTGAACCATGCACAGCTCGGAGCATTGAAAGGAGACCCATGGAGGGGCAAGAGGAATGAAGCATAGGCAAGAGATATTGCATGCATTTTTTATTGTGTGGAATGAAGACGGACAGGAGATAGAGGAGGTGACAAGTGACCGGAAGAACATGCAAGTGGCCGGAAGAACATGCAAGTGGCAAGTGGAGGCTTAAAAACTTTGCATAAAATAATTTACTTGCCCAAAATCACTTGGAAGTGCGAGGCTTAAAAACTTTGCATAAAATAGTTTACTTGCCCAAAATCACTTGTTCAGACATTTGTTTTGAAAAACTTAGGATAAAATAACTTGTCCCAGCGGAAATAACATCGGGGCACGTGAGGCCTGTAATAAGAGGTTGAATTCACAAGTTTGGTTATAAGTTTCTTACACAAAAATTTCCATGGATAAACTTTGGTTTAACATGAAATATAACGAATATATTAATCGGTCAAACTGATTTAATTGCTGGTCATCGCGATATCGATCGCTAATAGTCCCAGGCAGGCACTAATAATTAGGAGAGTCTCTGGAACTAACTTTTGGACATATGGACATTTTGTAAAACAATTTTTCTTTAAGGGAAAAATTGTTGAGGTATCCAAGCTTTTAGAAGGCATAAACCAATAATATATGGTACAATATATTATATTATGAAAAATTTGAAATGGTCAGGTTTTTTTTTCCAAGGAGACCACTCTTGCTTGGAGGAATGGAGAAGGTTGTGCTGGTAAGAAAGTACTGTACCAAGACCATTGTCAAAAAATGTTGAGCGAAGGCTTGTTGAAATGCAATGATGCTTGGTTGCATGAAAATTTAATTTTTGACTATTTTTTCTTGAAAAAATCATATAAAGGTATTCCCTTTTGCCTTAGAACATGATGTTTTTAATGAAAATGGAGGAAGGGAATCAATTTCAAAGAATCAACTCAAGTTAAAAAATATTAAATATCAATTACAATCCATAGGAAGGGAGGAAGATAAGGGGTATGCTTGTGCTTAGCCTAAGAATTTTTCCACCCTCATTTGAGAACTTTGTAGAAACTCAACTTTACTTTTGAATCTATAAACACAAGTTTAAGTTCACATCTGAGTTTACAGGTAAAGATTATGGTAAAATAAAATACAAAATTAAGAATAAGCAAATCCAGAACTAAGAATTTGAAGCATTATTATTGTGGCTGGGAAACTAAAATTTGAGTAAGTGGAAACAAAGGGTGATCTATAACATGGAAAACTCACAAAAAAAACAATTAAATATTATTGAAAATAGCAACAAGAAATGCTAAAAATAGAAATGCTAAAACTAGCATTGTTATAAATAGCATTTCAGGATATACTCCAACTCTATTGGAAATAACAAAAAATAGGAATGCTAAAAATAGCATTGCTATAAATAGCATTTCGGGATAGATTCCAATTTTAATTAGTCCCTGAATTAAAATTCGAATTTGGTCTCAGCAGTTGTTTGAAAAATAATTAATTAATTCATCTTGAATTAATTAGTTGGAGAAAACAAAAAATGAAGTCTATGTGAAGACATGCAACAGTTATCCATTTGATTGAAGAAGTTATCCCTTAATTAAGGATATAAGGATGAGTTGTATTTGAGTTGTAATTAGTTAGCTCAGTTAACTGAGTTAAGTCTAGTTAAATTAGTCCCAAACAGTTGGAGGAACTAATTGTGAGTTCAGTTAGTTAATGCATGCATGCATGCAACTAGTGTTCTGCAGATAACTGAATATTCTCTCATAAATAACTCATGCATGTCAGTTCAAAGAAAGACCCAGTTGAGATTAAAGGAAGGGAAAGTGTACTATGAGTTGGAGGAATTTTCCTATATAGGAAACTCATCCATGCAAAAGGAATTATCTCCTTTGGGATTGCATTGTTATTTCAGAGGTCAGACGAGTGTGTGAGGTGAGAATCACACAAGTTGCAGCTAGAGGACCCATGAGAAACTGCAGAAAGAAATAGGAGGCTTGGAGGACTGAAGGAACACATATGTGTTGTCTATTCTGTCTATGAGCAACAGTGAGGGATTGTACTGAGTGCTGGACAGCTTGTGAGATAAAGCTTTGCGTAATGTGGAGATATTTTCACTTGTATGATAATATAGAGATCGAGATTTTTAGCTCAGGCTTTCCCCAGAGTATTCTTCTGTGTTCATGTGTGATTGATTTCTTCTTCATCTATTATACGTGTTCTATTTGATCTCGCTCAAAATCGATTAAGCTTCCGCAAGTTTGTTTGTAGAAGTAGATCAAGTATTTTGCTTTAGTATATTGCATTATCAGAGGATCTACACTGAGAATTTCTACAAATATTGTGGAAAGTGAAAAAGAGGAAAAAGAACATCACTCCTTTGTTAATTCTCATATATAATACAAAATTAAATGTACGGTGTAAAGGAAAATGACATTTGCAAGTTTGTGGTTGTTGAAATTTTTTGGTGTATTTGTACATGTAGCCCCAACCCACCCATTTATAGGTAGCATACCTGTAATTATGGGAAAGGCCATATTTAATTTTATTTATTTGAAACTAGGTTTGTGGTTAATTCCAACGTGGGAAAACTTGATATGTAGGTTCAATAACCTTCTTGTGTTGTATGCCCTCATTGTGTAGCCTCAATAACCCTCTTGGCCTATGTGCCCTTGTTATGTGGGCCCATAACACCTCTTGAGAGGATGCCTCACTTGAGTTCAACTCAAACTCTCATTTGTCTCATCTCATGTTGTGGTTGGAATTTCCCACACTTTTGCATCTATGTTTTATCTTTTCAACACAATTGTACTTGGTTTTTTCTCTCCCTCTAGTGCACTTTTAAGGATGCTATTTCATAATTTGGATGAGATTTGATTCCATCACTTCTCTAATTGACCCTTGTAAATCTCAATGGTCATAGGATATGTAACAAAATCACATTCTTTCATCACTTCCAATGTTGTAAGTCTCAACAACAATAGAAATTCATTGCAGCACCATAGGTTTTGGAATCAAGTTCTTCTAGATTATCTGCGATAAAATCCATTTCTAGTCATTATTTCAAACCTTTTATCAATAGTTCATTTTGGGGACAAGAAATGTTAAGGAAATTAACACACCTCTCTATTGTTTTTATATTAAATTTTATTCAAATATTGTTGTTTGAATGAATTTAAAGTTTTCCATAGAATTTATCACCTCATAACTTCTTCATAAACCATTTTATTCATCTTGTTCTTAAAAGAAACAACAACCCAATTTTAAACATTGTTATCAAGCACTCTGAGTTATTTCCACAAATGCAACATTTTGGCGGACATTTCTTTATCCACCGAGGACACACACATTCATTTATCCATTTAAGGCATGTTGAAATTCAACAACATTCCAAGAAAAATATAGTTAAAAATGGCATATCAACTAATACAACCCTGTACGTACATACAAATATCTATTAGATATCTATTACAGTTTCATATTCACCAAATTAACCTATCAAATGCTCTTGTCTTTATATTTATCTACTTTCAAGCTTTATAAATAAAATTAGCCTAAAAGAGTGATTAAGAGTAAGACCTAAGAACTATAATTATCATGGACCCCATAAATAACAAACACAAAACAAAGAGGGCCTACAAGGCATAACACTAAAACCATTGATGATGTTAATAAGAGAGTGTGGGAGGATTCCATCACATCATACCGAGAACTTTTAGATTGACAAAACTTAATAAATAAAATCAACCTAAGGCAATGACTAAGAGTAAGACCTATTAACTGTAATTATCATGGAAACCATAAATAAAAATCACAAACCAAAGAGGGCTTACAAGGCATAACACTAAAACCATTGATGATGTTAATAATAGAGTGCAGGAGGATTCCATCGCATCATATTGAGAATTTCCAGATTGGAAAAACATTGGGCACATGTAATCCCTTATAAACCACTTCATCCACACACACATAATTAGAAGGAGAGTATTTTGTGGAATTAGATCCCAACATAAGGATAAGCCAATATACTAGTATGATTTGCAACTAACATAGGTAGAACATTGATAAACAACCACAAGTGAGCAAAGAGTCCAAAATTTTAATTATGGTAGCTCATTTCTATGTCCTTCTCAAAACTAATTGTTTCTTCTAGAAAGGTGGTTCATGTTCTCAAAGATGCATTTTTACTTCTTTTTTTTTCTTAAAAAGGGCTACAATATTGTCAATTAGATTTTAAGAGTTTTGCAAGAAAAGATTTCAAAATTTTAATTGTGCTTGTTAAATTTTCATAGGGGATCTACCCATGTTGGGAATGGTGAAAGAATTCAAAGAACTGATTAGTTATGGAGGCCATCTCTATGTGATTCTCAAAACTAATTGTTTCTTTTAGAAAGTTGGTTCATGTCCTCATAGATGCATTTAATGTTGCATCTATGTGATAGATGCAATCATAATGCTAGTGATTTTTCAAATATTTAAAGGGGTTGAATGTAGATTTTCTTTACATTTAAAATTATACAAGATGAGACTTTTCTTCTTTTCTTCTGGCAAGTTAAAATTGAAAGAGCTCAGCTTCTAGTAAGCAGTATGATATTATGAGGTGACGAGGACAATGTTAGACAATGAAATATGTATTCCCTTGGACTTTGGTCTTGAAAGAAAAACAAAACTTGGGCGATGACTTATGGCTATTATGCATAACGACTTCTATGTTGTGGGGAAATGAAGGATGAGTGCACGATTTTGGATGAATTAAATGAAATACTTTCTATTCGAGAGATAAATTTTGTGGGTATTATTTTCAAGAGGGATTGCATTTTTTATCAATTTTTGGTGTTTACTCGACAATAGAGTTATGTGATACCATGCATGTTATTAATATAATGGATTCTATTCTACATATGTGCTTGTGTTTCTACTATATTTGGGTGATCTATGATTGTTTGTTTTTCATCTTAATTATTTTAGTTATAGTGGTTTAAATGGATGTCAATAATATCATAATGAATGTGATCCCCACTAAAATCTTTAACATTTTGTGCTTTACTTAATGGGAATTATTATACGTGTTTCAAGTGAGACCTTTTTTCCCCTATAAGATGCAATATGTTAGGACATTAGACAACAATATGCCATATTTGGAAAATTTTCATTAACTTTGAGTTTATCATAGAGCCGACACATAATAATGGGAAATAGTTGTCTAAAATATTTGAAATTTGGTAGATGCCATTAAATTAGGGTTTAATGACCGAGGGGGTAGGGTTTAACCGACAAAACACCTTTAAGTGACTTGAAAGATTTTAAACTTTACCCTAAATTTTTCCTCAGATTATTTAGGGATGTTAATTATTCTTGAAAATGGGTTGGGAAAGGTAGAAGGTGACATTAAGAGGTGTTAAAGGAAAAAAAGTTAGTTTATTGGCTCTTGGGAAAAAGGAAACTAAATATTACTTTTAGGACTTTGTTTAGCTATGTTAATGTACAATTTCTACCTCAAGAGAAATGAATCTGTCACTAAGCCATGATGGAAATTGGAGTAGTTAAAGACTACTCAAGTATTGTTTAAATGCATAGATGAGGATATGGTGTACTTTGCCATAGTGGGGTATTAGGCTCCCATTAATAAGATTGACATTTTATTTTGGGATAAAGGTGGTGTTGTAAGCCAAAGAACTTACATAAACAAAAGTATTAGACCAAGTTTGATATTAGAATAATTGATGACATTTTTGGGTAGAGTATATTTCCTGAGTGAATATTCAAGGAGTTAAAATCATATGTTCTAATTGAGGTAAATCCTTGCTTGGATGACAATCCAGAGTTCAAGGCGTCCATGGTAGGGATTAAAATCAAACCTTATGTGTGATTTTCCCCCACAATATACCATTCAGATACATAAATAGTAATCTACCTCTATGTTACATTGATCATTGGATTAGGAGATGGTGGTGGCAATTAGAGCCATCCTAACAATAGTTTGAACTAGAATAAACTACTAATTTTCCTTGATGGCGCAAAGGGATGTTGTTAAAATGTATGATTCTAGGATTTTTTTTGTTGTATGCTTCTAGGAATTGAGTTTATTTGTTGCTTTCAACGATTTGTTTTAACCACATGCCATTGGTCTTACTTGTTAGGAGGTTATTTAAGTTTGTGGGATGTTTTTATTTCAATTGTTTGGAAAGTGTTTTCACTTGTGCTAGTTTTTGCACATGAGAGGAAATGGTTCATAATATTATATCTCAATATTTTTCCAAGTATCGTGGATTACCTTTGATAGTCCTTCCTCTAAATCAGCCTTAATGTACATCATAGCACAAGTGAACATTGTCTTTGGGTCCAAAATTGCATATGCATCTCCCAAAAGTATTAAGAGTACTCTCAAGTGGATCTTCTTTCCTATAGTGGAGAGGTAAGTGTGGTAAATGGACCTAAAAAAATTAATAGAATAGAAAACTAGCTTCAAGCTGAAGTCAAAAGTCCATCTATTCAAGTACATTCCTTTGGTGCTAAAAAAGTAGGCCCATTTATAAATATTAGGTCCCTATCGTCCTTTGTTTCACATAGAAATCCATAAAACTATCAATTATAGAAGTAGTGGGTGAGCTTACCTTTGAGTATAACATTCTAAACCCAAATGGCCATTAATCTAGGTAAGAGCCAAATCTCAATGATCCCCTTATCAAGCCTCTTCTAATTAAAGTGAGAGCCATGTGTGGATAAGAGGAGACCTTAGGAGAGGATCCTTAGGGATATTGTGCAATTTCTTGACAAAGCATGCATGTTTAGATTTCATGGCTTTCCCAAGGGTAGAGGCAAGGGCGCAGAATGCCAAGGCCTCTAGGTTTGGAAGCAAATGATAGTCATGTATAGGGTTTGAATCCATGACACGTGGTTGTGAAACATTCTCTAAAAATCATTATCTAAGAACTATTGAAACCTTGACAAAATGTGTTTTCAATTGTTAAAGAGTTGTAAATCCACCTTTTTTTCATTCCATCCTTAACTAGGGGTGACAAGAGTGTTTTCCTCAAGTGGCTTGCATTAGCTTAGCAATTGTGACCCTTGTTCTCAAACTAATAGTAAGCTATAATTTGTTGTTACTTACTTAGACCTCATCGATACATGCATAGGCAACACATGTAACACCCACCAAGGTTATGTAAAAATTAATTTACTACATGATTCAAGAATGTGATAATTACATAGAATAGTTAAAAGTAAGAATCAAATTATAGGGGTTAATTGTGTTCATTGTTTAAAGATTAGTTATGCAATCAACAAAATTATGAGAATAAACTCTTAAAAGAAAATATTTAAAATTCTCCAAATGGTTGAAGAAGTAATTCATTTCCTTCTTGGAAGAGATTAAAATATCTCATTTTCTAGGAGAAGGCCAAGGAAGGCAGGGGAGAGCCTGAGGTTGGAAAGAAAGAAAAGGAAGAAGGAAACCTTGTGCAGGACACTGCCAAGGGAAAATAGATTGTGACTAGGGTGTTCTGGAGATGGTCTAGAATGAGTGGAAATTCTAAGGAGTTCATAACTAGACTAGAGTCTTGAGGTCAAGGAATTGAAACTACTAGCTAGTAATAGGACATTTAAAGAGGCTCAAGGGTGGGGAACTAGACGTAATAGCCAATCTCATCAGTTGGGATCAAAAGTATTATTGCTAAAATAATTCTTTGATAAGTGTAACATGCAGATAAGTATTGTGTGTTGATTAGAAAAGGAAATTTGAATTATGATTTACAGATATTGTTGTCTAATTTTTATGCAAACCTGTGTGCAAATTTATAATTGTCTTTTGTAAATTCTGCTTGAAAGGAAGCAAATTGGCTAATGGTGTTTGATAGAAGAAATAGTATCAAATGTAGAAAATTTTGTGTGAAATTCTTCTTTCTAAAAAAAGAAATGTACTAGTTGTAGAGATTATTACTATGGAATTTTGAGATAAGATAAGAAAACTAAAGTACTAGAAACTAAAGAGACAAAGTATTGGGTGATTACACAAGCATGCTAGTACAATGATGATTTGTAAACCAAGACATGAACATTACTCAATGAATAGAAGTGATATTGTAAAATACTGTTGACCGTTAGTTCCCATTGAACTTTGGGGTTCCTATGGGAATAGTCCCTTCATATATGGGTAGGGTTAGTTCTAACTTCAGAGCTTACAACTCTCACTAGTACAGTCCCTTACCCAGAATTTGTGTTTCATTGAAAGGAACGAAACAAATACGGTTACTGTGAGCCAAAAAAAGATTACCAAATTAAAGAACTAATTACCATTATTCCAAGTATATGGTAAAAGAAGTTAATCACTATTGCAAGTAATACGATTGACGAAATGAACCATAAACATATATATATATATATAATATATATATATATATATATATATATATATATATCGACAATAACCCATATTCAGATTTACACAAAAGATATTGTAATTAAAAAAACCAAGACTACCAGAATGAGTAGAACTCATCCTTCAGCCATAAGTAAATATACAACTCAGCAGTAACAAAAATTCACTTGGAAAGATAAATAAAACTATAGCAATCATAGGAGGAAAAAACCTCTCAAATGTTGAGGTATAACCCTCATAACAAAATCAAGAATGAACATGTTCAGTTACAATTTCTCTCGTTGCGGGAGTAACCCGAATAAATCCATAATATATGACAAGAACAGAGTTCCCTCACACAAAATGAAACAGAATGAGACATATTAAAACCCACGTAACATGTGTGTGTTAAAATAACCCAAACCCCCTTATTGGGCATCCATTATATGCAATGTGTAATAAGTCAATGCTTCAGAGAGGGTATGGACGAAACCCAGAGGGACAAAACAATGATTTGAAAGTGTAAGTCATTGTGAGATAGCTGAGTAAGCAAGTATCTTTAAGAATAAATGAAGTTTGCATACCTACAAAACCCAAATAAAAGAAATGATATGCTTGCATTGGTTCTAGGAAGAGAGTACACTAGAAATATAAGAACAAAAAATAATCTTAGTGATTACCTGTGAAGAACTTTCAAACCTTGAAAATTTCCAGAAGATGACTGTGTAGCAATAGAAGATTCAAGAGTGACACTCTGTACCAATGAAAGATCAATAAAGGAACAAAAGTTTCGAGTTTTTGCAGTACATGATGAAGTCCACAAGCAAGATTGGCCTGAACGAGTCTCTGGAGATATCCAACAAGACAAAGGGCCACCTACAACAAAAAACCCTACCTCGGCAGAGACACTCACCATAATTATGGTTAATAAAGTCAAAGGAGGTTAATGTCGGCTAGGGTATTACATGTGCTGGTGAAGAGCTCGAAGGTTTGAACCCTAGACTTGTAAGGGTTTCATTGCATTGAGCCACTGCAAAATATACCAAATGACAATGCCAACAGGAGCTGAAGAGTGGGGTGAGTAGCCATAATGACCTTGGACGTTCCAAAATTGTTCGATCATAAGCCAAGGGATCGATGGTCATCTTGGTCACAACTATTAAATAGGATAGATCTAGAATGGTGTCAGGTGGGCAACAATAAGGTGACTAAAAACTAGCACAACCGAGCTAAAATTTAATTATGGTATGTGTAATAATAAACTCAATCAATTCCAATCAACCTGTAGAGGGTATAGTATAATCAACTATAACAATCTACCGACACCTAATATGATACAATAAGTGTTAAATAAATATTCATGACAACTATATAAATGTACTATAGCTATGACTTTGTGCTATATATAAACGTCATGCAAATCTGCATTAAGACTATACGTTAGATAATGACAATTTTAAACAATGGGAATGTATAAACTTATGTCAAAAAAAAAAAAAGAGGTACTTGTTGGATTTGCTAGGAGTGATTGTTACAAGTGGTATGAGAGCTTAGGTTGCAGTATTGTGGCCTTACGAGCATAAAAATAACAAGCATGCATATGTTGTGTTCACAGAGGAATATTTATACAGTGAGGGGCTGGGATTACTCAGCCATCAAGAGTTTTTGAGGAGACTGATTTGGTACCAGTAGTTGGAGATAACAGAGAAATGTGGGTGCAACTAGGAGAAGAATTCCAATAGTGTACCTCTATACTGTTAGAAATAATCCAACAATTGAAATATGAAATGGCTCGCCTGAGGGTAGATAATAAAAGGTTAATGCATGACCATGAGTATATTTTGAAGAGCCTCTTTGATCAACATAATCATAGAAACCCATTACCAAGTATTGGGAATGGTGGTAGAAATGAGGAAGAGAGACAAGAAGGCATAAATGTGACGAATCAGAATCAGGTGCAAATACCAGAAGGGGATAAAGAGGTGAACGAAGAAGGATCTAATAATGCTACTACTTCTTGGAAGAATAAAAAGCAGAAAACATAATTAAAATGAGAATTTAAGAAAATTAATCCTCCAAATTTTGATGGGGAAACAGGGGAGGTTGTGGAAGATTGGTTGACTAATATCAATAAATACTTTCAGATTTACGAATATGATGACAATCTAAAAGCGAGATTAGCCATTTATCAGCTTCAAGAAAAGGCTACACTAGGGTGGGAAGAGGTTAAGGCCGTTAATACAATTACTGAACAATAAGTGACTTGGAGGGATTTCCAGAAACATTTCAAGGAGAAGTATTTGATGGAGGG
The DNA here is from genome assembly GCA_000404065.3 of Pinus taeda. Lineage (NCBI taxonomy): Eukaryota > Viridiplantae > Streptophyta > Pinopsida > Pinales > Pinaceae > Pinus > Pinus taeda. Next base: position 104,744 of record APFE030155228.1, read on the forward strand.
ATTTTATGATGATAAGGAAAAGGAATTTAATGATCTCTGGTTTGGAAAACTCACTATGGATGAGTTCATAACCAAATTTACATCCCTCTTAAGGTATGTACCTTATATTCATGAGGAAAAGGCCAAATTTCAGATTTTTATGAGAAGTCTATCATCGTTCGTGAAAGAACGACTGGAATTTAACAATCCCAAAACAATGTACAAGGCCATTCAAAAAGCACGAATTTTTTATCAACGGATGGAATCAAAAGGAGAAGGCACTAAGAGTTAGGCAAATAAAAAGCCACAGAAAAATTTCAAGAACATCAAAACTGTGAAAAGTGGAAATAGCCCACTGCAAAATCCCCCACTAGAGTGTTGGTGTTGTGGAGAGCATCATTATTATAAAAATTATCCTCATCGCTCCAAAGTCGAACAAACTGCTAACATTCAAGAGGCTTCCATGATTGATGAAGTGGCGTGCAACATACCAAGGATTAATGCAATAATGGATGATCATCAACTTGAATACCATCCCTCTATGATGAAGCTCGAAGGTAAGATACATAACCATGATGGGTCCATACTGATAGGCCCAAGATCCAGTTTAAGTTATGTAAGCCCCAAGATAATTGAAAAATGATAATTACAAACTTGTAAATTTAGAAATACTTGGTTAGTGCAATTTCAAACCGGGGTAAAAAGAAGGGTGTCACCTAAAAAAAATGATTGTTCTATTGAGATATGAAATCATCCTGTAAATTTGAATGTGTTACCTATCAGGTCCTATGATGTTTTAATGAGAATGGATTGGTTGGAAGAGTACTAGTCATTAGTAAATTGTAAAGACAAAACTATCAGTTACCTCAATCAAAGGAGTATTAAGCAAGAACTTCAAGGTGTGAAAAGACCCATAAAATTGCGACCAATTACTGCCACCCAATTAGGAAAATGCATTTGGAAGGGATGTCATATTTTGTGCAGTACAAGTGGGTTTCACCAATTCTAAATGTAAGATAGCCTCTTTGGAAAACCTACCAATAATTCAATATTTTACTGATGTGTTTCTAGAGGAAATTCCAGGACTACCTTAGAAGTGAGACATCGATTTCACCACAGAATTGATTCCAGGGGTTGCACCTATGTCAAAGGCCCCTTACGGAATGAGTATTTCTGAGCTAAGTGACCTCAAAATGCAATTTCAAGAATTACCCAACAAGGGCTATATCCACTCGAGTGCGTCCACATGGGGAGCACTTGTATTTTTTTGTGAATAAAAAGGATGGAACTCTGAGACTATATATTGATTATCAACAACTTAACAATCTGAAGATTAAGAAAAAATACATGTTATCTAAAATCAACGATCAGTTTGACCAAGTCAAAGGATCCACGATTTCTCTAAGATAGACTTGTGTTCAGGGTCCCATTAGATAAGAGTAAAGCAAGAATACATTCCTAAAACCACTTTCCAGACTTGTTATGGCTAGTATGAATTTGTGGTTATGCCCTTTAGCCTAACTAATTCTCCAACAACTTTTATGATTCTTATGAATAATGTATTCCACCCTTATCTTGATAAATTAGTTTTGATTTTTATTGACGATATTCTTATATACTCAAAGAATTTAGAGGAACATAAGGAGAACTTGCGAATAGTTTTGTAAAGATTACGAGAACATCATTTGTATGCTAAATACAGTTAGTGTAATTTATTTAAGGAGCAAATTCAATACTTTGGACATGTCATCTCTGTGGAAGGAATAACAGTTGATCCAGAAAAGATCAAAACCATTATGGAATGGCTAGTTCCTACTAATGTTACTGACATCTGGTCTTTCATGGGCTTAATAGGATATTACTACCTTTTCATTGAAGGATTTTCTAAAATATCTATCATATCACCTCCTTGCAAAAGGAAGGAAAAACTTTTAAGTGGACTGCAGAGTGTGAGCACAAATTTGAGTTATTAAAGCATTTTCTAACCACAACTCCAGTGTTAAAAATAGCAGACCCAAAAAAGGAGTTCATCGTCTGCACGGATTCATGTCAAGAAGGAGTTGGAGGGGTGCTGATATAAGAAGCAAAATTTATTGCATATGAATCCTGAAAAATAAAGGAACATAAGCAAAGTTTTTTTGGTTACGACTTGGAACTAACAACAATAGTACATGCTTTAAAGGTATGGAGACATTATCTTATGGAAATTTTCTTTTTGTTAATGACTGATCATAGAAGCCTAACCAGTTTCTTTAAGAAACCTAACCTCAATGCTCGTCAAGCTAGGTGGACTGCCTTTTTAAGCAAATTCGATTTTGATATTAAACATTCAACAAGAAAAGAAAATCAAGTGGTGGATGCACTAAGTTGGAAGTTGCATCATGTGTATGAAATTTCATATAGTCAAGTTGAATTTAGTTTTTCATAATTGATTAAATAAGTGGCAGATAAGGATCCAGAATACTTATTCTAGTGGCAGAAAACCAAACAAGCAAAGAATTCATGACAACAAATTGATTATCGCATAAATAGTGATAGTTTACTAATTTTTAGAGGAAGAATACATGTTCCAATTCAAGTAGTTGTTAGACAATTAATACAGTATGAATTTCATAGAAGGCCTTATGCTTCCCACCCTAGATATCAAAAGACATTTTCTATTATTAAGAAAAACTTCTTTTGGTTGGGAATGAGAAAAGACATTATGGAATATTTGGCCAAATGTTTGGAGTTCCAACAAGTTAAAGCTAAACGCCAGCACCCAACTAGACTACTTCACCCACCACCCATTCTAAAATGGAAGTGGGAGGTAATTAATTTAGACTTCATCATTTTTTTTCCTAAAACTAAGAAACGAAATGATTCAATCATGGTGGTAATAGACAAGTTAAGTGAAGTAGCCCATTTTATCCCTCTTCAATCAACATACAAAACTGTACAAATTGCATATATATTCATGCATGGAATTTTTAGATTACATGGAATTCCTATGGTAATGATTTCTCATAGAGATATGAAGTTCAAGTCAACATTTTGGAAAACTCTTTTACTCGTTTGGGCACTCAAGTACAATTCAGTTGTTGGGTCCCTATACTAGTAGTGTAACCCCTTATTGTTATTAGTGCAACCCCCTTATTATATTGTTGTGCACATGTAGTCCCCATATTATTATTATTGTGCCCCATAGAAGCCTACTATTTCTATTGTTGTGCCCTTACATTATTATTGTTATGTCAGCTTTGATTATATTATGACCCCTTAGACTACTATATATAAAAAGGAGATCTTGTCATTTGTATCTTCTAATAATTGTTCATTTGTGTAATGTAAAGGAGGTTTCCCCCTCGAAGAGGCTGATTTCTAAGCCGTTGATCTATCTTTCCTATATTTTTGTGAGTTGGTTTCATAACAGTTGGTAACAAAGCTTTCGATTCTAAGGTTTCACTGCTCCAAATAGGTCATCGTGGAATTTTCAAATTTTCTCTATAACGTTTTTCTGCGATGTTTCATAAGCTAAAACAAAAGCCCATTTGAGTAGATTTATCTTTGAACCTTAAGTCTGAATTTCAATTCTTATATCACTATATTTTTGGAGATATGATCCAAGGAAGTTAGGATTTTTGTAGGATCTTGACTTATATCTCAAACATGTGACCTCGAGAAAATCGTCATAACATTCTTTCTGAGCTTCAGATTGAAATTCTGTAAGAAGTTTCAGAAATAGGATGACCTGTAGTTTCCTTTATATCAATTTCAGATCTAAAGGTGGAAACAGTGACACGTGGCAATTCGTACAAGTTCTCTCCATTGAAAAAGTATATAATCAGGTCATCCTGGAAAATTGGGCATAACTCTTTCTTAGAGAATCCAATTTTGACCAGACTAGTGGCATTCCAAAAATAACGCATAGGGCTATCGAGGGTCATAATTTCAGACCTTGGAGATTTGAAATTTCATATATACAATGGATTCAAGATCGAACTCCTAAAATCAAGAAAAAGTGATATGAGGAAGTTTGGTGGCAAGGATCTGATAAATTGGATACAATAGATGGCGAAATATTTCGATATACATGATGTACAACTTTTACAAAAGGTACATATTGCATCTTTATATTTAGAAGCAAATCAATTTCTATGGTATAGAGGGCTTTGTTCTCGTAAACTACTTATCACCTCATCAATTTCCACGGAGGAAATGATAGCACATTATGAGGATAGAAAGACAAACACCTTTTTTAGCCAATTGATAAATATCAAACAAAAGGGTTCAATGGCAGAGCACATTGAGGACTTCCAAAAATTGAATACAAGGGTAAATGATATTCCAAAAGAGCAAAGGAATGATGTCTTCATAGGGACTTTAAAGGATAACATTCAACATGAGGTTCGTTTTTGGGAACCTGATCCATTGGAGAAGGTATTTAGGTTGGAAAGAAAAATTTAAAGTGGAGTTATGGAAACAAGGAATCCTATCACTCACAACTATAAATATGGAAGTGTTTTTTCTCCTATCCTTCCACAACCTACAAGGTTTACACCACAACAATTGGAACAAAAGAAGAGAAAAAGGGCTTTGTTATAGTTGTGATAGAAAATACACTAAAGGTCATAAGTGTGCTGAGAAGAAATTATTTTACACAAATTGTGAAGTGGAAGAAGAAAAGGATCAACAAATGTCAAAAAAAGAGGATATACACTAGGAACCAACCCTAGAGAAAGAAGAAATGAATCTGGCCATATCTTTTAAAGCATTGGCAAGAATTACCACTCCTCAAACTCTCAAGGTATAAGGACACATCAAGAAGAAAAAGGTTCAAGAAGTGAAAGATCACATCGAGCATCAAGAAATGAATCCGGCCATACATTGTAATGCATTGGTAAGACTTATCACTCCTCAAACTTTCAAGATAGAAGGACATATCAAGAAGAAAAGGGTTCAAGCAGTGAAAGATCATATGAAGCATCAACAACAAGTTCTCCAACTTTTAAAGGATAACCCCACCTTAGTGCAAAATCGAATGAAAGAACAGGCAGATCAACATTGAAGGGAAAGAAGTTTTGATGTAGGCGATTGGGTATTTTTACCAATACAACCATACAAACAAATTTCCCTGAAGCTAGCTAAGAAGGATAATAAATTATTGCCAAAGTACTATGGTCCTTACAAGGTGCTACAAAAGATTGGTACTATGGCATACAAATTGGAGCTTCCCACATCTTTCCGAGTGCACCCAGTTGTCCATGTTTCATGCTTAAATAAGGTTATAGGTGAGAAGATCTCAGTTCAAATAATATTGCCAGAACTTGATGAGGAAGGAAAAATCATATTGGAACCGAAAGAAGTCACAAAAACAAGAAATCAACCGCTACGGAATGAATCAGTTTTAGAGTACCTCATCAAGTGGAAGAACTTACCCACTAAAGATTCCACATGGGAGGATGAGAATTTTATACAGAAGCATCCAGAACTACTGAAGCATTGAGGAAAACACTTTTTGAAGGAGAGGGACATGTTAGGTCCCTATACTACTAGTGTAACACCTTATTGTTATTATTTCAACCCCCTTATTATATTGTTGTCCCCATGTAGTCCCCATATTGTTATTATTGTGCCCCATAGAAGCCCACTATTGTTATTGTTGTGCCCTTACATTATTATGTTATCTCTACTCTGATTATATTATGACCCCTTAGACTCCTATATATAGAAAGGAGGTCTTGTCATTTGTATCGTCCAAGAATTGTTCATTTGTGTAATGTAAAGGAGGCTGCCCCCTCGAAGAGGCTGATTTCCAAGACATTGATCTATATTTTCTATATTTTTCTGAGCTGGTTCCATAACATCAGCATTGCATATCACCCCAGATAGATGGTCAAATTGAACAAGTGAATCAAGTATTAGAGAATATGTTGCGAATGTATGTTATGCAACAACCAAGAAAATGGGAGGAGTACCTTCATTTGGTAGAATTTGCATACAACAACAACTACCATGAATCACTGAAAATGAGCCCTTTCGAGGTTTTATATTGAAGGAGGTACAAAACACGAATAAATTGGAATAGACCTCAAGATATGTTACTTCTGGAACTAGACATGCTAGTAGAAATGGAGAAAAGGGTGAAGAAAGTGCAATGGCATTTCAAGGTTACTCAAGATCATCAAAAGGGACATACAGACACGAAAAGGAAATTTAAAGAATATCAAGTAGGGGACCATGTTTATGTCTGAGTAAAACCCAAAAAGAGCACATCTTGATGGAGCTGATGCACAAAATTAGCCCCCTAATATTGGGGACCTTTCAAAATCTTGGAAACGATTGAACTTGTTGCCTATCATCTTGTGCTACCCAATCATATGTGCTTCCACAATGTGTTTCATGTGTCCTTGTTAAAGAAATATGTTTATGACTCTAGACATGTTATAAATTGGCAAGATTTATAGGTAGAACACATAGGTTAAATTCTCATTTCATTAGTTATAGATTACATATATGTATTACTAAAAAAAGTGTACTTTGATGACATTGCATGATGTGAAACAGGTAGAACCTGATGAAGAAATTCTGGTAGAGCCCTGTGCCTTCTCGATTGGAGAGAAACAAAACTACCGAAGCGGGCTATCACCCAGATTAAAGTGTAGTGGAGACACTTTGGCTTGGAAGAGGCCACCTAGGAAGACGAGGACCTCATGTAGAAAGTGTACCTTTACTTTTTCCAAGAATAAGAAGAACATTGAGGACTATGTTCTACTTAAGGGAGGGAAGATGTAACACCCACCGAGGTTATGTAAATATTGATTTACTACATGATTCAAGAATATGATAGTTACTTAGAACAATTAAAAGTAAGAATAAAATTATAGGGGTTAATTATGTTCATTGTTTAAAGATTAGTTATGCAGTTAGTGGAATTATGAGAACATACTTTAAAAGAAAATATTTAAAATTATCTAAGTGGTTGAAACAATTATTCCTTTCCTTCTTGGAAGAGATTAAAAGATATCATTTTTATGGGAGAAGGTCAAGGAGGATAGGGGAGAGCTTGAGGCTGTAAAGAAAGAAAAGGAGTTTTGATGGACGCTACCAAGGGAAATTAGATTGTTGCTAAGGTGTTCTTGAGCTCGTCGAGAACAAGTGGAAACCCTAAGGAGTTCTTGACTCATCTAGATTCTTGAGGTCAAGGAACTGAAACTAATGGCTAGTCAACATTGGAGATTTAAAGAGGCTCGGTGAGAGAATTGGATGTAATAGCCAATCTCATTGGTTGGGAGGAAGAGTCTCCTTTCTCAAATAATTCTCTAATAAGTGTAACATGCAGATAAGTACTTTGTGTTGATTAGAAAAGGAAATTTGAATTATGATTTACATATACTCTTGTATATTTTTCATGAAAACCTATGTGGAAATTTATTAATTGTATTTTGTAAATTCTGCTTGAAAGGAAGAAAACTAGATAGTGGTGTTTGATAGAAGAAATAATGTCCACTGTAGAAATTTGTGTGTGAAATTATTCTTTCTAATAAAAAAATAAATGTACTAGTTGCAGATATTGTTACTATGGAATTTCAAGATAAAATAAGAAAATTAAAGAACTAGAAACTAACCAAACAAATAATTGGGTAATTAAACAAGAAGGTCAGTACAATGATGATTTGTAAACTAGGACATGAACAATACTCAATGAATATAAGTCATTGTAAAACACTAGTGAGGGTTAGTTCCCATTGAAATTTGGGGTTCCTACATGAATAATCCCTTCATATATGGTTACGACTAGTTCCACTTTCGGAGCTTTGAGCTCTCACTCGTACAATCCCTTAACCAAAATCCATGTTTCCTTGAAAGGAAAAAAATTGCAACGGTTACCGTGAGCCAAACAGAGATTACCAAATTAAATAACTAATTACCATTATTCTAAGTATAATGTAAAATAAGTTAAGCACCATTGCAAGTAATACAATTAACAAAATAAACCATAAACATATATATTTCAACAATAACCCATATTCAAAGTTTCACAAAAGATATTGTAATTAAACAAACTGAAACTACCAAAACTAGTAGAAATCATCCTTCAACCATAAGTAAATATATAGTTGAGAAGTAACAAAAATTCACTTGGAAAGATAAATAAAAACTACAACATTGAGGCATGAAAAACCCTCTCAAATGTTGAGGTATAACCCTCATAAACAAAATCAAGAATGCATATGTTCAGTTACAATTTCCTCCGGTTGTAGGAGTAACCCAAATAAATCCATAATATATGACCAGAACAAAGTTCCCTCATCCAAAATGAAATAGAGCAAGACATCTGAAAATCCAGGTAACATTTGCATGTTAAAATAATCCAAACGCCCTTATCGGACAACCATTATATGCAGTGCGTAATAAGATAACACTTCAGAGAGGGTGTGGATGAAACCTAGAGGGAAAAAATAATGATTCTAAAGTGTAAGCCATTGTGAGTTAGCCAAGTAACCAAGTATCTTAACAAATAAATGAAGTATGAAGTATGCATATATGCATAAACCCAATAAAAGAAATGAGATGCTTGCACCAATTTGAGGAAGAGAGTACACAAGAAACATAAGAACAAAACAAGAACTTAGTGATTACCTGTGAAGAAATTTTGAACCCTCGCGGTTGCCAAAAGATGCCTACACAGCAATAGAAGAGTGAAGAGTGACCCTATGTACCAATGAAAGATCATGAAAGGAACCAAAGTTCCTGATATTTGAAGGCTGCGAGTAGAATTGGCTTGAATGAGTCTTTGGAGATATCCAATAGCACAAAGGGCCACCTATAGCAACAAACCCCACCTCACCAAACACACTCACCGTAATTCTGGTTAACAATGTCAAAGGAGGTTAATTTCGGCTAGGTATTGCCTTTTTTGGTGAAGTGTCTAAAGGTTTGAACCGTGGACCAGTTAGGGTTTCATTGCAATGAGCCACCGTAGGATAAACCAAGTGACAATGTGAGAAGGATCCAAAGAGTGGGTTGGGTAGCCATAATGACCCTCGACGGTCTAGAACCATTTGATCAGAAGCCGAGGGATCAATGATCATCCTTCTTACAACTATTAAATTGGATAGATCTAGAATGGTGTTAGGTGGGCAAGAGTAAGGTGCCTTGAAACTAGTACAAGTGAGCTAAAATTGAATTATGGTTTGTGTAATAATAAACTCAATGAATGCCAATCAACCCACAGAGGGTATAGTATAATCAACTATAACAGTCATACCCACACCCAATCCACTACAATAAGTGTTAAATGAATATTCATGACAACTATATGAATCTATTATAGTTATGACTTTGTATTATATATAAAGATCATGGCAATCTGCATTATGACAATACATTAGATAATGACAATTTTATACAATAGGAATGTATAACCTTATGTGAGCAAAAAAAAAGTACATGTTGGATTTGCTAGGAGTGATTGTTACACCACACCTCACAAAATGGGTAGGAAAACAAAGCACGCAATTAATTTTTGGTGACCAATACTAACTTGTAATGTTTTGATTCCAATATGAAAATTGATTATGACTCGGACATGTTGCATTGATTAAGTGATGTGTGTGAAATAAAGAACATAAATGAAATAAATAATGAATACACTATGTACAAAACAAATATGAATGTTATATTGCTCTTATTATTTTGTAAATACCATGTAAAAGAGATTGTTGGAGAGGAAAAGTGAATCACTAACTACTTAGAATGCTTTATATCATGTACACTCTACATCCATTTTAGTTTTAAGCTCAAAACTTAGTGGCTAAATTCAATTTAGTTACATCATGGTGATTATTCATCTTCTTGGCATGTTGCAATTCACTTTTGCCAAACATATCCTCTTAAGCTTCCTCGAGGACAATGGGCATACCTAAAACATGCATGGTGAACTATGTATGTACATGACCCATAAAGTGTGCACATGGCTTTTCAAGTGTGCACATGATGTTTATAACTCCACACGCTTAGGTATTTTCGAGCCAAACATTTTTAATGAGAAATTACTAAGTGGGAGATTACTAAGTATATTATCTACTAGGTCACTTGTCACCACCACACCAAGTCGGCCCTTACTTGATAAAGTCAGCCTACATGAGGGTAATTTGAACTCCAGAATAGACTATAAACACAATGAAATCCAATTCATTTGGAGGATCACTCACACAAGTTTGATACATAAGAAGAAGTAGCAGGAAAAGTGTGAAGTTGCAGAAAGAGGAGAAGATTTACTAGAAGGTTGAATTTCTTGGTCATCTCTCTCACACGTGTGAATTTGTTGGGCTACTGCTCGAAGGTCGAATTACTACATCAGGATCACAGTTCTTCTGTTGCTGGGTCAAAGTTCTATTGCTCGGGAGGTCGAAATTCTATTGTTGCAAGATCGAAGTGCTAGTTCATAGTTGTTGTTGGAAGGTTATCATCTACACGAGAAAGGAATGGTTGACTTGGTGATTGGAGGAATTCTGTGTCTAGGTCAAGGAGTCTTGGATCATCTCCAGAAACTACTAAAGGAGAAGAGTTGATCGGGTTTTTCCCTCGATAGGGGTTTTCTCCTCGTTGTGTGCCTACCTCTCGTGTCTTTGATCTTCATGTTATGGTTTTGGTAATTGATTAAGATACAAGAAGAACGTAAGAAAGTTAATAAGAACATTAGAATATCACAAGTAGTTATCATCATAAAAAAATATTTGTGCCTTTTTTATTTTCTAACATGGTATTAGAGCTAAGGCGAGGAAGGAAAATGGCAGACTCAAGATCTATTGAAATAAGAATAAGGAGTTTTAATAAGTTTTAGTAAGGGTCATTAAGGAAAAGGATCATATAAGAAATCAAGTCCACTATCTTCAAGAACAATGTATAACTCAACGAAGGGAGAAAATAAATTAGAAGGCACATCCAATTACATGGCATGGAAAAGGAGGATAGATATCATCCTCGAGAATAAAGTCTTCGATCTAGTCAAAGGAAAAGTAAAGAAGTCTACAAATGAATCAAGTGATGCAGAAAAGGAAAAATTCATAGAGTGAGAGATATTGGCCATGACCCTAATGGTGGATGGAATAAAATACAACCTCATGCCATATATATCCAACATATATTTTGCTCAAGATATGTATGAGGCCTTATCCAAATTATTCACAATCAATAATCTTGGTCAAATTTCAGGTCTTAAGAATGAACTAAGAACGATGAAGATGACAAAGGAAGACACTATGGCATCCTTCTTTGTAAGGATATGTAGAATCAGAGGTGAACTCTAGGCAATAAATGAGATAGTACCTGAAAAGGAGCTTGTAATCACTGCACTTCTAGGATTACCAACATATTAGAGTGCCTTCTCATCAAGTATCAACAGTTGGAAGGAAAAAATACTACATTCGAACAATTATGGAATGCATGTAGTCAAGAAGAAGTCAAAATTTCATTCGTAAGCAACAAAGAGAATGGAGAAGAGAAAATTTCAAATGCCTATTACGCTCATCACAAGAACAAAGGAACCTTTAAGAAGTCTAAAGGGTCTAGAAGGAAGGTAGAACTATCCAAGATGAAATGTTACAACTCTCACAAGATGGGTCACTATAGAAATGATTTTCCTTATAATTCAAGGAATAAAAAGAGAAACATAGATCACGCACATGTTGTCAAAGAAGTATCTCCAAAGAAGAACAAGGCCGAAGAATAAAAAATAAAGGACTTATACTACTAAGTCCATCTTCTCTAAGTTTTTGAATTGTTTTTCTTTGTACTTTGATTTTTAGTACTTATAGGTTTAACATGCTTTGGAAAAAAAAAATGAATTGTTTTGTTAAAGTTATAGGTTCCCCTCGAGACTCGATTGAGAGGGAGCCCTCACCATTTTCCAAAGATAAGTATCATATTCCTAGTATTATCCCTTTATATTTGTTTTCCTTATTTTATCTAGATGTATTTGTATTAGATGTTAATATCATTTCTTTTCATATATTCCTTGTTTAGGAAAAGCTTGTTGATATGCTCAAGGGGTATGAAGAAGACCTCACAAGACAAAAGTCTGATAGAAGTTGTATTGGAATTGATGTCCTACAAGGTTTGTCTAGAAAACAACTCAAAGGTATGTCTTAGACCATAAGCCTTATTCTCTTCATGATAAAGGTTTATTCATTCATTCTAATAAATTTGCTTTACATTACTAACAAGTGTTATGTCTAGGACTTTTGAATCATAAAGACTCTTATTTGGGAGATTAATCATTAGATTGAATCTACCTTCATTAAAATCATCATATTTGTGGAACCCCAAAAGATTATTTGTAAAACCCTAACCTAAGGGTATGTCAATGCTAATGTGAAAACCCCTAATCTACTTAGGGTTAATGATGAAATCTAGAAAATACTATTCTTTCGATGTTTGGGTTTTTGATGGTAATGTCATATTTGGAGTTTTAGTATCGTTAAGGAAACCCTAGTCCTTTAGGGTTGGATGGTAATGTATTCCTAGACCTTGAGGCTTTGGTAAATTAGGCTTTATGAGAAAAACCCTTATAATATCTAGAGTAATCTCCTAGCAATGAAACCCTAGGTGTATGTTTGTTTGTCTAACAAAAATCCCTAACCTAATAAAGATTGATATATGAACTTTAAATGTATTGATATTTGCGTCTTGGATTTATCTAATATATGTTGTTATGATATGCTTCTCCATGATTATGAAATCCTAGATATACATATGTGCTAACCTAAATGTTGATAAGTTTTAGGGTTTATAACTAAGACCTAGTCCAAGTTTGACATTCTAGGATATCATGTGATGATAAAATATAGGGGTTATAAAAAGGTTGGGCATATTGTTTAAACCTTAGATTGTGCTTGGTTTTGATTGTTGAAGCTTAAAAATGATGTATGATAGATTATTCCATATGAATGACCTCAAACTCAAGACCTCAAAACCCTTTGCCTTTGTTGCCCATATCCTAAACATAATCCTATCTCTTTATATATATCCACAATATATTATAAGTTAATATAAGATTTTAATAAATTATAATTAAATAAACTATAATTTATATTATATTTTAAAAGTAGTAAAATGTATCGTAATTATGGTTTTATATGTAATCACAATAGTCAATTAGTAAATGTGGATTAAATTCATTTTTATTTAAAAAAATTTAAGTTATTTAAAAAAAATAGTGGTTTAATGGGTCAACTTACACTCTTATCCAATGTTTTCAATTTAATGTTATTAATTTATTTTTTGGATTTTAAAAAAATTAATCAAAAACAATTTTAATATTTCAGGGAGTTTTGATATTTGGAATTCATTATTTTTCATTTTTGTGTTATTATTTAATTTCTTTGGATTAAAACAATAATAAAAAACAATTTTATATTTAAAAAAAAATTGGTGTTTAAAATCTATTTAGAATAATCTCACCCATTCTTTAATACCAACCTAATTCAACCTTTTTAATATAAAAATTATTTTGAATAAATTTAAAATTAAACTCATATCAAAACCTAAATCAATAATAATAAAATAATAATAAAACCATGTAACTATACGTCGACAAAGCGAAATTTAACAATATTACCCTCACACATGTTTCCAACCACAATTAGTAATATTAATGTTAATGTTTCCAGGTTGTGAAGCTCAAATATCTATTAAATATTAATTTTTCGAGGTTGTGAAGCTCAAATATCTATTAAATAATAAACACAAGATTCCACGTCTAGTTTGGCTATATGACCACTGGCCTAAAACTAGCTACTATCAATTCACAGTTTCTCTCAGCCTCCTGGCTTGTCTGATTGTGCAGATAGCTTTGCTCTGGGACAAGGAGAACGCCAAGAGGATACCAGGCGCTTTTCATACTTTATGAAGCACCAGACGTCCTCATACTTTGAGGAACCTAAGCTTTTAGAATTGGAATTCATTTGGAACTACTGTTTTTTTTTTTTTCGTTTTGCAGAACCAGACATCCTCATTGTTTGAGGAACCTTAGCTTTTAGAAATCAAATTCCTTTGCAACTATTGATTTTTTTGTTTTTCGAGTTTAAATTTAGGCACATTGATTCTTTGTCATACATTGTGTTTTGTCTGGTTATTTTGCTACAGTGGGAGTAATGGAATCGTCTGGCAGTTCAATGAATTCCAACAGGCCTTCCACTGGGAAGCGATGTCCCCGTCCTTTGCAGAAACAGGATGCTTCAATGAATAAACACAGCGTATGCATTCTCTCCTTTCTTTTTCAAATAATTCCTATGCTGCAAACATGCCATTCCCCCAACTGCGTTTATTACAGTGAAATGTGGCTACGGGGCAACAGGTTATCAGCCTCCCTGCTTAACAATCGAACAATTTTTAAGTGGACACCCTTTTTTGGAAGTGTGAATCAGGATTTGGTTCTATTGTTTTTTGCTATCACAGAGCGACAGATTTATCCCGGCAAGAGGATCCATCGATTTGGAGGTAGCTAGATTCCTGATCACGCAGAAGCAAAAGGACAATGAAGATATCCATGCCCTTTCCCCTTCCAAAAAAGCATACAAGAAGGAGATGGCAGCCACTTTACTGAAGAATGCCGGTGCCGCTGACAACAATTGCAGAATTCTTTCTTTCAAAGTAAAATCATCGACTGTTTTCCAGGCTTCACAAGAAAATGTGCTGGCTAATCTCCCTATTTCTAGAAGAGCTCGCAGATATATTCCTGAGCTAGGCCTGGATTTCATATTTTTTTCAGTCATTTTCACTAGATATTCCATAATCAAATCTTGAATACCATTGATGTTTACTAGTTATTGAATTAAAGCCCTTGATCCTATTTGCAACTGCAGCATTATCCCATTTGGAGGAATGTGTTACAGAGATTTTTTTCTTTTTCATTTGCAACGCTGAAATCAGTACCACACCCATTCCAATTTCTTAATTCTTTTTATAACAAAATAATGTTAGAAATCATTTCAGTACATGAAAAGTACTCCTTTGCAAAGAAAGCCATGATCACATTTCTTTTTTTTTAAACCATTGATATACTCTCCGGACACCAGATAAACTACATAGTATTGGGGGTTTCTGTTACTAGTACACTGGATATGCCTATATGAGCACCATTGTTCTTTGTCCTTTTTTCTTCACCTAGTAATTTAACTTATCCTTGTTGATTGCAGTCTGCAGATAGAATCCTGGATGCGCCGGACCTTCTGGATGATTATTACTTGAATCTATTGGATTGGAGTTCCACCAATGTTTTCTCCATAGCCCTGGACAACACTGTATATTTGTGGGATGCTTCTGATAGCTCTATATCTGAACTTCTGATTGCAGATGAAGAAGAGGGTCCCGTTACCAGCGTTAGTTGGGCACCCGATGGGAGGCAAATTGCCGTTGGGTTGAATAATTCTGTTGTACAGTTATGGGACTCGCAATCTGATAGAAAGGTAAATAAAGCCTGTTTATCTCTTCAAAGGTTTTCTCATTCTAATATAATAGCAATCGCTAAATTTGACATGATACAATTGCAGTTAAGAGCCTTGAAAGGTCATCATGAGAGTGTTGGCCCACTTGCTTGGAATGGTCCTATTCTCACCACAGGAGGGCTGGACGGGATTATAATCAATCATGATGTTCGCATCCGTGACCACATTGTTCAAACATACAGAGGACATACCCAGGAGGTTTGTGAATTGAAATGGTCTCCTTCTGGCCAACGACTTGCAAGTGGGGGAAATGACAATCTACTCTACATTTGGGACAAGAGCATGGCGTCCCATAATCCTTCCTCTCAATACTTCCACCAATTAGATGGACATTGTGCAGCAGTTAAGGCCTTGGCATGGTGCCCCTTCCAGAACAATCTTTTGGCATCTGGTGGAGGGAGTTCAGACGGTTCTATAAAGTTTTGGAACACTCAAACAGGTGCCTGCCTTAATACCATCGACACCCATTCCCAAATCTCTTCATTGCTGTGGAATAGACATGAACGTGAGTTATTGAGTTCGCATGGGCCAAATAAGAACCAGTTAACCTTATGGAAATACGCGTCCATGGTGAAAATTACTGAACTTACAGGGCATACTACTAGAGTTCTTCATATGGCACAGGTACTAAAATTCATGCTTTTTATGAGTACTTTTGCATGCATCCATGCTTTCCATTTAAATTTGTCCTATCGACCCTTACCATTGATTTACTTCTTCAGAGTCCTGATGGGTACACAGTGGCATCAGCTGCAGCAGATGAAAAACATGAAACTCATGTTTTGGCAAGTTTTTGGGGCTTCGGGTGCCTCAAAGAAGACTAAGACTAAAGAAGCAAAAGGGGCTTTCAACATGTTTCATACTCACATCCGCTAAGTAATATCTGTCCAAATTCATGGATCAGGATGGATGTCCAACTGAAGATAGTAATTAGATCTTATTTTTTCTGTTTACAAAGTTCTTTTGCAGGCACTATATAGTTCTGTTGGATTTTCATGTAGTACATTCCAATTTCTTCTTTGTAATATATTATAATTTCTTCGTTTGTACTAATAGCATGAATTGTGTATCGAGGGGCTTTCAGCAAGTTTCATGCTCACATCCGCTAAGTATTTGTCCAGATTCATGGAATCAGAATGGATGTTCAACTCAAGGTAGTAATTAGATGTTTTATTTTCTGCTTGCAAAGCTCTTTTGCAGGCGCTCTATAGTTCTGTACTCATAGCATGAATTGTGTATTTTCTCTATCGTGGACCCTGATGGAACAATGTTGCAACAGGTTTGTGAGACAGTGATCCATTTCTTCAGCTGCGTGATAAGCTTTAAAGTGGTTTTGGCCAGTCTTTGGAGCTTCTACACATGGAATGATGACGAGGGGATGCTCAATGTTGCAGGTAATGCTTGAATTATTTATCTTGTTCATTAGCTGTAAGGAACTTATATCTATATTTTTTATCTCCTGTATATTTTATTTCTGTAATATGGTACAGTATCCCATCATGCAATTCTTGTCACGTGTGCATTCTGATAGGATATTGATATTAATCAGAGTAACTAATCACTTACATAAGTACTACTCTCATTCATGTGGCTACAATTCTAACATTAAAAAATATTGGCTGCACTGAACTAACTAAACTCTTAAATAAGGAGACACTAAATTGAGAGCTTCTCATGTCCTGCCAGGACGGACAGGCAATATGGACATCTTGTGATGTATACCTGTTGCGAGGTCACGTCCATGGATTTTTAACCTTGGCCCTCATGGAACTGCTGGCCTCATCAATAATCCTTGTCCTGTGTCTCCAAACAAATCTTGAATTTTTGTGGAAATTGTTTCTGCTTCTTGTATCCAGTAATCGTCTCTCGCCTCCAGTTACTAGTATCTGTTATTGGGCTGTTTGACTAATAAGCCATTACATTCTGTATTCCTCTCCTCTCATGGAAATGTCTTCCTGATCAATCATGATTGCCCTATGTCGCCAAACACATCTTGAATGTTTGTAGAAATTGTTCACGCTCATTGGTTCTATCTGGTCATTATATCTTGCCTATGATTACTGGCCAGTCATTCTTATCCTGTATTCCTCTACATTTCAAATCAGTTCAAGTTTTGACATTTTTGCTTTGTCAGATTGCCATCCTGTGCCTGTATTTTTCTATGACACTTTGATGGTTTTTGGAGTTTTTGCAACTCCTCCATCTGGCTTCCAGCTTGATTCTTGCCATATTTTGGCTTTGTATAAGACAATTTTTTTTCATACTGTACTTTCAGCTAATTAGAATGTTTGCAGGTACCTCTGATTTAAACATACCCATCTCTACTATTTCATGGATGTTCTCATTAAAAAAATAAAAAAATTCCAAATATGTTTTGCAATAACCACTACCATATAAATCAAATTAAGTTGAATTTCAATCATGGTTTCATCTTTTTATTTTCACTTCCCCAGTAAATTTTGGTAATGAATTCAGTTAGTGATGAACAAAAATAATCAGATGAAACTCTGTCTTTGCCTGTTCTTAAATTACCTTCCAAGGTAATTTAAAGGAAATACTGACAGGTATACTGCAAGCATTCAGTTTGTCTCTGGTTGTTATTATCTGTGCTTTATCTTTATTATCTTTTATAGCATGAGTTGTCTTGTAATTTCATATTATTCTATTACATTTTTTTTGACAATTGCCTCATTGTAGCTCGTCCCTCTTCCCTTTGGGAATTGATAATCAATATTTATTGATGTCTGCCCCATAATCTTCCAACGGCATTTTTCAATATTATTAAAACTATATATTTATTACAAATCCATAAATTAAATATTAAGTATTTATATATCATCATATTCATTATTATTTTTAAGTTTATTCTTAAAAAATAGCCATTTTAACATGGCAGCCTGAAAAAAAAACATAAAAACACAAAAAGTGCATAATTCCCAAAAGTTTTTGAATATATACAGTAAATATTGTAAAAATCTAACAAATAGATATAAGGTTTAGTATAAACATGTGGAATATTTGAAGATGGTATTGAAAACAATTGTATTAGATTGTATAAATAAATGTATGTTTTGAATAGGAAAAATATTTGAAGATAGATTGGACAATAATGATATGAAATATGTATAAGTTTGATATTTAAGTGTAATTAATGTTTTATTTTATATAGACATGAAAGTATGAACATTGCAGGTATTTTATGAATTTTTATTTTTATATCTTAAAATTGCATTTCAGAATTTTCAATTTCACATATATATGGAATATATCACCTCTAAATTGTAATTTTTAATAATTATTTTTATTAGTTTATAATAATATTGCAAAAATTTCAAT
>APFE030155228.1:124338-159579 GCA_000404065.3 Pinus taeda
TGTAATCATCTATCAATTCTTAAAGCCTTATATATCAAGTTAGGGGTGGGGAGGTTTCAAAAATATTGCAATTACAATGTATTAGGGAAAATTTTAAGGATGAAAATTTATCTTAAAGTTTAGAAACCTTAGCAAGGTCTCACTAGTCCTTAATATGCAAACCATAAAAGTTTTTTTGATATGTTTGTAAAAATATTAGAATTTGTACTAGTTTTATATATAGTCTATATAAAATTTTGGGGATTTTAAGGTAAAATATTTTTACACTATAAAATTTACCTAATCATTTAAAAAAAATGAAAATTGGCTAATCTTCTTTTTTGAAAAATCATGGAAAATTAGCCCACTTTAGAATATTAACCCCTAAAATTTTCTTTGCAATGCAATGTATTGATAAAAATATAAAATTGTGTAAGACAACCAAAATGATGGAGGGGTTAGCTTTGCAATGAGATGGATCATGATATGAAATATCACTAACAGGTCCATTGTGACATGTGGATATTGCAATTAAAGGTTAGCCACAAGACCATTGTGGCCTATACTTGGTGATGGGGGCATAAACAAGTAAAGGTTGTTGACTTAGAGCTTTCATCAATAACAATAAGTGAAATTATACATGATTATGTAGCTGCACATTATATAAAGTAGTGTTGGATTTTGCAATGCCTAACCTAAAATCTTTTTTATCATACTTTATATTCAATAGATTGGAATGTTTGCTAGTACCTCTAAAATCTAACATACCAATCATTATTTCATGGATGTTATACATTTTTTCTTTTCCAAAGTAGTGTGTCATACCTTTATGTATGCCAAGTAGTGGAGATTTTTCATTAGGAGATAAATTAGATTCACTCAAATTTGAATCATGGTTTAATTATTTTATTTTCACTTCCCAATAAATTTTGGTAATGAATTTTGCAAATGATGAATAAGAAATACTTGGATGAAACTCTTGTTGTTTTGTTCTTAATTCTAAGGTAATTCAAAGGAAATATTAACATGTTCCTTAACTTAATGTAGCAGCATTTAGTTTTAGATTAATTCATCAATAATAATAAGTGACATTGTATATGATTATGTTGCTACACATTATATAAAGTAGTGTTGGATTTTGACATGCCTAACCTAAAAGCTTTCCCATCATACTTTATGTGCAATAGATTAAAATGTTTGCTAGTACCTCTAAAATCTAACATACCCATCATTATTTCATGGATGTTATACATTTTTCCTTTACAAAAGTAGTGTGTTATCCCTTTATGTATGCCAATTAGTGGAGATCGTCATTAGGAGATAAATTAGATTTACTCAAATTTGAATAATGGTTTAATCCTTTTATTTTCACTTCCCAATAAATTTTGGCAATGAATTTTGCAAATGAGGAATAAGAAGTATTTGGATGAAACTCTTGTTGTTTTGTTCTTAATTCTAAGGTAATTCAAAGGAAATATTGGGAGGTGTCTTAACTTAATGTAGCAGAGTTTAGTGTTTTACATTAATTCAAAATTTGCAAGTAAATTGTAATAATAAAACAACCCTAATAATTCAAGTCACTAATATGAGTAGCTATCTCAACATAAAAACATCTCATTCATGTATAGTGACTTTCACTTTAGAATTGCAGAATTCGTCCATGTTTCATGGGAGTAATTGCAAACTTGAAAATTTAGTTTGTAATTTTTTCACTTCACTTTATTGATTCACATTATATTATTTATGTAAGATTTGTTGGATATGATTTTTCTTACGAGACACTTATGTTCCTTCCTTTTAATTGTTGATACATTGGATTCTTTGCACATGCATTTTATACACAATTTAGGGGCATTTTCTTTCATAATAGCTATCACATGAAATCCTTAAAGTTAATTCAATATGCAAATTCTTTATTTGCAACTTGTATTAGCAACCTTAAACAAAGGAGAATAAAGCACTCTCAAACATAAAAAGAGCATATATCTCAATCCACCATTAAATTCATCATACAACTGATTATAGTTACCAAAATCCTTAAAAAACACAAATTTGGATCCTTTTCCCCCATCTCTTTTCCTTTTACTCTTTCACTAGATATATACAATAAGATTTCTTGCCTTTGGTCATCTCATCAATGGGAAAGTGCTCATCATGTTTGTTTTGTTGTTGATTTAGGGGTCTCATTAATTGAAAAGTAGAGTTTTTTTCCTTACAACTAATTATTAATGAAAGTCTTATAGCCCACCAGCTTTGCCAACATGGATTCGCTATGAAAATTTAATCTAATCTTTGTTCTTTTGTCATGTACAAAGATCTTTGTTATTGGAATGAATACAATGTCTCCATTATCAATGAAGGCTAGTTCCAAAAGCTTCTAATGGCATATGCAAGTTTAAATGAGTGCCCATTTAGAGATAATCCACTATGTTTGCCCATTTCCACCAACAAGGATCTCTATGTAGATAATATAATTGGTTCTTTATTTCATATTTGAGACTTATGTAGGAAATGTCATTAGGTGGGGAGATTTCTAGAGCTAGTACATCCATTTATATTATATAGTAATTTTGAACCAATTACTAATGTCCATCATCAAGAATGATTTGTTCTTTGTTGTTGATATAATCTGCTAATATTCACAAGTGGATTAATTTTCTATAAGTTTTCAAAAAAAAATCCACAAATTTCCATTTTTTCTAAAAATAATTCACACAAGTTTTATAGTATGAAATTATTTTACCTTAAAAATCACCAAGATCTTATATATACTAACTAAATATAATATAATCAAATTTTAGATATTTTACAAAAATATCATCAAACATTTTAAATTATTATATTAATGATACTAAGATTAGCCAAGGGTTTTTAAACTTAAATAGATATCCATCCTTAAAATTTTCCATGGATATAGTCTGAGTGCAAAAAGTTCTCGACTACTAATCACCAACATGCATGAGAAGATGGCTCTATTGCATACTTGGTTCATTGCTCAACTACTTTTTTGTAATGCCAATTAAGTAGAAATATCTCTATTTAACACAAGAACTCCATATTTGTTTTGAAGTTGAGTTTATATTCTACTTAGGACACATCTAATGTAAGAGTAGAGGAAAAAAAATACTATGATCCAAACTGGAAATTAAGGTTCTATGCTTGAATTGCTCTACATAACACTCTTACTCAACCATGCAAAAATCATCTATATACTATATTATTTGAAAGTGCTTACACAACACTCTATGGTCTTATATATGCACACACAACTTTTAGTGGTAAACTTACCCATCCATACATCTATTTGTTACTTCAATTAATAAGATGCATCATTATGTTGAGAGGCACTTTACAACCCAATATGGATGGATGTTCTTATGTTAGTGTTAAATAATTATATATTAAAACTAAAAAAAAAAAGATACTCCATTTAGAAAAAATAAAAAAAATCCAAGTTATTATTAGAGAAAAGAAAATACAAGTCATCTTTAGAGTAAATTTAGATTTATGTTTTTGAGTTAGAATAATAATAATAATAATAATGATAATAATCTACTTTTGATTATGACTTGGTCATGGAAGTAGACAAAAAAGTTTTCTTATTTAGATTCTTAATAAGAAAAGTAATGAAGGCTTATTTAAGCTCATAAGTTACTAATGAAACTAGAAAAAATATTGTTTTTATTAGTTAAAAAGGAACTAAAAAATGGAATATATTCATAGTTGATTGCACTCGGAGTAACTAGGTGCTATACAACCTATTATGACAACAAAAATAAATAATTGTATATCTACATATGCCCATGAGAATAAAAAATAAATAAATAACTACATATGTACATGACAACATCTAAAAAACAATGTAAATCCATCATAAACTATCAATATGGATCTTATTCCTTAGGGTGTAATTTTTTATCATTTAATATGAAGAAAATAATACATGAAATGTAATTAAATAATAACAAAATTACATCTTAATAAATTTGATCCCACTAGGTCCTTGATAGATTTGGGTTTCAAATGAATCTAAGTTGATAATACTACCAACAATTACTTAAACAAACCCTTCATGCACAATTCAAAAAGTACACAAAGCCTAACTTAGAATTAAATACAAATATATGTCCTTGGAGTCACCATGGGGAATTCCCACACTAAGAAGCTTGGGAGTGATTTGTTTAAGACTACTTAAGCATTTAAGGGGTCTATGCCCATACCAAGGACACCATATTATATTGACAATGTGATCCAAATTATAGGAAATGGTGCTCGAGGTTTATATCATTGATTTGATGAATAAAATAGAATGATGTATGTAATAGCCATGAGCCACTTATAGCCCATATAATGTTATAGTAGTCTTCTTTTTTTTCATTTATACATATGGATTTTAGGCAAACCAAAATTCAAAGTGCCAATTAATTAACCTTTAAATGAAATAGGTAATTAAACCGTTGATCCAACACATATGCAATCACCTAGCAACCAATGTAAAGCCTCTAGGAAATTTAAGGTAGCCTACCAAAGAATATACAACCTATGTATGGCTTGTACAACCCTAAAGATAGGTAAAATGCACCATATTGTTTACTATGGAGCTTAATTATATTCTTGATTAAAGAGTCTTATTTTTATCCATATTTGGTATCATAGTCTAAGGTGGGGGGTGAGTGGGGTGGACACGGGGGAGGGGGAAGAAGGCTTACCCACCAACTACTATTGCTTAGGGGTCCATAGGGGCTAGAAAAGATTGTTTAGAGTCCCCACTGGTTTAGGGTTGAGGGAAGTGCTTCCAAAGCTACATTTTTGGAAAAAAATTATTGTAAAATATTTTAATTTTGTAGTCAATAGGGCCCATTCATCATTAAATTGTATATCTAATGCTAGAAGTTATGTTAGGTGTTTTTTTCCCTAGAAGAAAACCCTCTTTTTATGAGGGCATTGTATTATGGCTATGGATTATTGAGAAAACATTGTAATTGAGAGAGGAGAATATGAGAGAGTGAGGAGGAGGTTGCAACAAATGCATTGTAGGTTATATTCCTTCATTTTGTTGGATAGAATAAAAGAAATGATTGGTTGTTTCTTTGTGGACATGGACTAAATGAGGTGAACCACATATATTGGAGTCGCCTTTGTATTGTGTCATTCTATGTTTTATTTTTTCATTTGTTTTGATTTATTATGCAATGATCTTATTCCTAGCAAATGGTATCAAAGCAAAAGGTTTATTTGGTTGATAAAACTCATAGGAAAGAAGGGTTCCTAGTTCAACTAGAAGCAATAGTGGAAGAAGGTTTTTGGGTTGATAATTTTAATGGTCAAAACTACTAGCTATGGGATTTGCAAATGGAAGATTAGCTATATCAATTTTTTTTCCTACCATTGGCCATAATAGAAAAATAGGTAGCAATTATGAAAGGCAAATATTATAGATTCTTTATAGAAGGGCACTGAGAACAATACAAAAATGCTTGGTAGCATCAATTGATTTCAACATTTCAAAAGAAATGACAATATAGCGTTTGATGAAGGCATTAACTGAACTTAATACATTAGCTTCCAACAAGTATTTTGCATGAATAATTTATTTAATATGAATATGATCCATAACCCCTTGAGGGAAACTCAATTGGTGGTTGTGAAAACAAAGTGTTATGTACCACGAGATTCGAGGTTCAAATCTCCTAAGTTTACGTGTGGCCACATGTTAGGGGCATCATGGTTCACTTAAGGGTTATAGTGGTACTGGTCAAAATCAACCAATGTGTCATGCGAGTACGAGACTGATCCAATTGTTGATTCCTTTAGTAAACAAAAAATGAATATGATCCATAAATTGTCATGGATATTCCACTAGACAGTTTGTCACAATAGATATGATAAAATAGACTAAAATCTATACTATAAGGATTAATTTTCATTAGCTTCCAAATTTAATAATCATTATTTTTTTGTTATCCATGTAATAAATAAAATGAAAAAAATAGAGAAAAAAAATATCATCACACAACAACCACCAATGAACACAATATATGCTCTTGGAAACACTTACGAGAGAAATAATAGCTATAAGGTGAGGTTGCTTTCTTTGGAATGGAAATAATGCAAGTACAAAGGAGAAGGCACTCCCTATGGAGTTGCTTGAGGCCTGTTGCTTTATAAGATACTAACATTCACTAGCTCTCTCTGCTATTCTCTCTCACTCCCACTCCCATTTGTCTTTTTCTGTAACTATGGAACAAGTTAAAATCGAAATGAATGAAACCTTCTTTTCCTCCTTGTGGATTGGTTATAACATTTCCATAACCAACTAAGGGTCAGGTTTGATTCCTTCAACTCTTAATCAGAGTTAACAATTTGACTCCTCTAGAGTCTTCTTCAAATTCCCATGAGGCTAGCCCCATATGCATGAGTAACAGGGGCTAGCCTAGCATCCACTTGAACCATGATGGTCAATCATAATAGGTCAAGTTATATGAGGCATAACTTTTCCATATGAACTCCAATTGATGTTATTCTTAAACCATTGGAAATGTTAATAAGAGTAGAATAATTTCACTTAGTTTTCACTTCAGTGAGAAAAATTTACCCCCCAAAAATGTCATTTAAGTCATCAAAATGGACCCAAAATATTTTTTTACTGAAATTCTCCAAACCGAGTCCCATTTATAAAACTAGTCTTGCAAGTTTATTCCTTCACGTTTTCCACTTTGGAAGCATCAATATAGATTTAAAATAATACAATTATCCATTATAAATTACACCTCTCCATTTTGGGAGGCTTTTGGTTGAGAAAAACTTTTATTAAATGAGGTGAGGTTCCTTGGAGTACCATTTAGCCTTGTTTAGAAGTTATCATTTCAACCCAACTTTCCAAAGACCATGTTTGCCCTGTCTTATAGTTCTATATCTCTTCTATCAAATTTTATCTCTTTCAACTATGCTTAGGAATTTGGAGATATATCCTTTATGGAAGTCTAGAATCACTCCTCTTCTTGATCCAACATGGAAGATGTAGAAATTTTACTAGAGAGAAACAATGTTTTATAGAGAGTAAAATTAAATCAATAAAAGAACACATAGCATAAATACAATCAACACAATATTGACCCTAGGAAAACCCCAACTTTTGGGAAAAACAAAACTAATGGAATTCCATCACATCCCTTGGCCAAACCCTAGCCAAGCTGGCCAAGTGAGGCTTCACCCTCACATCTCCTAGCCGATTATAATAGAGTTCCTCCCATCCTTTCAAAATCTCCATTACTTGAATTCCATGTGAACAAAATCATGAGAAACCAAAAAACCATGGGCCCAGAAACCACTAATGTTGTGTTAGTCAAATTTGACTCTTTCCTTGAGCAAAGTTTCCCTAAAAATCCCCTCTTAAACCTTGAGTTGGGGTTTCCTTGACCAAATCCAACTAAATCGACAAAGTGAGTTAGCCCTGCTTACTCTAGCCCTTACCCCCCTCAAAATATTTACCCATGGTCTTTTTTAACCTGACATGCCCCCTATCATCTAGGTCTAACATTAGAATTTACTCACAAATTCCCAAGGGTACACATGGCTTACCAGGTGTTACAATAGTATTCCCATTTACATGCAATATTTTTGACTCCATTATAATTAAAAAAAAAAATGTTTCTCTCCTTATCTGACCATTCTCTTACCTTGACACACTATGAGCTTCATGATTTCCTCAATAGAGTTGAATTTAGTGACTTCATTTGACTGATGAAACGATTATTCCATTTAATTATTTCTTTAAAAAAAATTGTGCAACCACCACCGATGGTTACTGTCTCTATGGATCTACACACCACTACATTCGACTCTCACTATTTGTAGCTAAGACTTTAGTCTCTAGAAACACAAACCTCCACCTCCATTCTATACTCTATCTATATATATATATAACATCTGACCTTTAAGAAAATCATAAAAGAAACCTCTTAGTAGAAGCATAACCATGTTAGCATTGAAGAGCATCGTGGCTACCATAGCCAACTATTGATTTTGGGTAGCATCGAATGTGATCTAGCCACACAAATTGGTGGAGAGGTAAAGCACATGATATCTCCATGACCCAGAAATGGTTTGGGCAGATTCTACCCCATTAAGGAGATATTAAAATAATTATTATTTTTAATGGAGCTCCTAAGTCTAAAATTAGGGAAAATAAAATATTAATGGGTAATAATATAAAACTGGGTTAGAAGGTTCTAAAGGACATAGATCAAGGAAAATCTATTCTTAGTCATTGATTATAGATCTAATATCAGCTATTGAATTATCAATGATAAAAGTATAAGAGGAGGCTTGAGGGTCACTTGGAGAACACACCGAGTTGATCAAGAATTCGATTTTCTCGGGCAGGGCTTGCTAAGGAAATTGAAGGAGTGATTAGAGTTGCAGATGAGAGGTAGTGAATGTAGTAGCAGAGAGGCAGAGATAGTATAGGGAGCATCAATGGAGAAGCTGGGAGAGAGGGACCCAGAGCCAGCTAGAGGCCACGTAGAACTAGTCAAGCCCCACGTAGAAGCAACCAGGAGCTGTGCAGTGCCAGAGAGAGCCAGTTGTTATAGACATGTTTGGGCACTGCAACCCTAATATTATATGTCCATAAATCAAGGTATTCTAAGTCTCTAAAAGTGTTGTTTCATACCCTAAAGGAACAAGGTGAGCTCATTACATCATCTCCTAGAAGTTCTCCATGAAAAACTGCTCAGAACTGGTCAAAACTTGACCATCTCACCTGCTCCATGGTCAAAGTGCGATGCATCCCACCTAATGAACATGGGGGATGCGATGCATATTGAAAATCCCTTCTATGGGGTGTGATGGAAGAGAGTAGACAAATGGCAGAGATAGTTTGCAAGGTGGATGATCATGGAATTTTCCAGAAACTTCTCTTGTGACACTTGCCTCTTTGCATTCACTCAAGGATGATAGAGAGCATGAAATCTCTAAGTGGAATTGAGAACTATAAGAGAAATGACACTAATCAAAAACCCAGAAGCTTACTCACCCACCTACAAACATCTATATATGGATCCCTCATCCTAGAGATCCAAAGGCTGGAATTTTGCATCTTGTAAGGAAGTGTTGTTGGTTTCTTTGTGGAACATCATAGTGTTGGGTGATCTAGCTTTTCATGAGGTGAAGAAGGGATTTCATGTTGGAAGGATGGTGCTGAGTCAGATCAATGGGTTGTAATCCTCTCTTCTACTACTTCTATCAATAAATCTATCTAAGTTTTCCCCATATTCGTGTATGTCTCAGTTGACATATGCATTTGTATGGTCAATATATATCTAATCCTATATTGTTTATGATTGTAGATCTCTATGCTTTGATGGTATTATGTTGCTTTGACTCTACAGGTGTTCTTTGAAGTGGGACAAGCGAGGAAGGAGCAGAAAAGATTTGTCAAAGAGGAGAGGAAACAAGCAAGGAGCCAAGCGGAAGACTCAGGTTGGTACTCTCTGCTTCTCTCTCATCTACTTCTCATAAAGGAAAGCGCAAGTAACTTTAGTTTGTTTTTTTCTAAGATAGCTACCCATCTTAGTGGGACTAGTAGCTCTGAATGGACACTAGTTTTCTTGATAACAAAATGGTGACTCCACTGAGGAGCGAATAGCTTGTTTGCTTGTTTGTAGTTTGTTTAATTTATAAGCTACAGATGGAGCCTGAAGTTAAGCCAACTAGCCTTCAAACTGCTTTTGCTATGCAACTGCAAAGTACATAAACGCTGCCTCAGTGAATCTCTGGGTTAGTTTATGAATTAAACATCTGACTTGCAAACATCCTAAGTGCTTTGGTGGTGGCTCTAGTAACCTCATTAGATCAGCCCCTGTGTTTTGTATTTACTGACTATCATTAGCTCAGCCTAAATCCCTAAACTAAGCTGCAACTGTGACCAAAAACCAAGAAAGTCTCGTTCCTGGACCATCGCACTATCTCCTTTTGACAGTCTAGATGCATCGCACCTCTCATGTGTTGTAGGTGAGATGCATCCCTATTTCCCTGTGTTACAGGTGCGATGATCAGATAAAACTATTTATGCCTCAAGATTTTGGTTTTTCTTCATTCTCTTCAGCTTTATTCAGGAGTTTTACTGTCTGTGATCAGTATACCACTGCTGAAACTCCCTTCCTTTGCATTATTCAGCGTCCATTGTACAAAGAATTGTGAATGTTTTTATGTATTTTTGCCATTTACAGTTCTCCTTTACAAACAGTAGCTCAAACAAACTGTCGTCTGTTGATTTGAAAGTGTCGCAAGTGTCGTTTTCAGTCAAAGAAAAGAATCCTCCTCTTTTTGATAGTCGATTACACTGTTACTCTTGTATTTGATTTGAATTAATAGTATTTCAAGTGTCGAAAGGAGTTTTCATTTCAAAATCGCAAAGTGTCATCCTTGTCTTCCTTTCGTATTTTGAAAAGAAAATCGTTAGTATTGTCGCTTTGAAAGAAAGGATAGTTCATATTTGTACTTAGCATTCTTTTTGTCATTCACACATTAAGAAAGCAGAAAACAAATACATGCATGTGCATTTGCATTTAGACTGCTTGTGGAGATTGATTTAGGACAGTGCATCTTAGTGTGTGCTCTCTGCTTTATGTTGAAAGAATTTCGCTTCTCTTTCCTTAGTAGCTAGGATTTTCATTGCAAAAAGAGAAAGTAAACATCTGTTTATCATCTTAGATTACATATTTAGGAGTTGTATATCTACATCACGCGGTGAACCTTAAAGACAAACTTCTTAAGAAAGATCAACTGTAAAAGAAATTTTAATGAACATAAAAATGCTTTGGAACCTAATGCACAACATTTAGAAGTCTAGGCTAGAGATGTATTCCAGTGTCGTAAAGCCTGATAACTATCGCTTTCATCGTAGGTTGGGTGATTCCTCCTCTGAGATGACAAGTGCCAGTATAGACTTGTGCTCCCATGTACCATCAAGTATATATTGGGAGACCATAATAGGCTATATCCTTTATCCTTAGGAAGTTGTGTCTGTTGCCCTATCGATTGCAATGCATTGAACACAACATTCAAGAAGATTGACTGCCGTACTGTAAAAAGTATTTTGCAATTTTGCGATTGGTTTGGTAATCCCTTTGTCTAGATTTCTAGAGTAGTCACTTTTGTTCATTTTCAGACTCCTTAACGGAAACAGTCCATCTGAGCACTTGTCACTTCAGGCTCATTAAAAATCGAAGGTAACTAGAGTCATCTTTAGCTTTCTCTTGACTCGTAAAAATTGAAAAAGCAAGTTGTGTCAAAGCATCATAAAATTTATTTTAATTGAAATAACATCCCTGTTCCCTCGTTGATCTTAGGTTGAGAAAATGGAGTCCACCAACCAAGGATTTCCCCTTGGGGGGAATCCTAGTCCTTTCTCCTCTTGGGGAGATGTTGGTGCACCTCATATGGCCACATTGTCCCTTCCAGGACTGACAATTGGCTTGCCAGTATGGCTATTCTCAACCTCTGTCATTCAAAGCACCATGATTCCTGAGCAATCAAATCAAAAACCGAATGATGCTAGAGTTACCCCCTAACCTTCTACTTCATTTGTTTCTCCCTCTCCTTGTTCCTCTTTGCTTGGTGAAGCTAAAAACCAAGTAACTGAGAAGAAGAAGAAAGGGAAGGAGAAGAAGAAGAAGAAGCCAACAACAAAAGGGGGCAACCAAGCATCGTCTAGTGAAAATCCACACACTGCACCATCCAAACCTAAATCTCCATGTTTCATTTAAAAAAGGGGACCATTATCATTGAGATTGCCCTTACATTCCATGGATCTTAAGGCACTGGTCCCCCCGCTTGCACAATCCAGTGTACTCAACCTCTGGCGATCATGTTGAAAGTACGTTGTCAACTAGTGAAAGTGAAGTCACTCGACAGAAAGGAAGATCTAAAATTCTTTGTAGATTGTGTGAAGGTGATCATGCCATCCACCATTGTTCCTTCCTAGACGAAGCTAAAAGAGTCTTGGATAACTGTCCTGCTTCACCACTACGACTTCCTCCTGGATACAAGAAACTCTTGCCGAGTCCATCACTAGTTAAAAATCTGACTGACACACCTTTGTGGTCAGTCGAAGCATCTATCGTTGAAGATAAACCCTCTGAGTCCACACTGGACCAAAGTCAACAAGTTGAGGCGGCAGTTGACCCAGTCTTGTCTTCATAAGGTCTACCTTTAGATGATACAGTCACCAAAGAGAATGAAAATGACACTGTTCAAATTATTTTCGTAAACATAGAATCTGATGAACATGGGGGAAATCTACCCATTCCTTTACCACAGGAAGGAAGTTCATCAGAGATGTATCCAGCCGTTTATTCAGTCCCACCTCCAAGCAACCTAGTCGTTTCCTTCGATTGGAATCTACTAGGCAGACCCTGTCTACCATCTAATGTACCATTCTGAATCATAGTACAAGCTTATAGAATGGTCATGGTTGGTACTATCATAGATGAAGGGGCTTCTGTGAGTATCCTTTCCTCAACTGCTTGGAAAGCGCTTGGTTCACCATCGCTTCTGCCTGAGATGCAAAATCTAACAGGCTTTGACAAAGGAACCAGTCGACCATTAGGGATCCTTCCGAGTTTTCCTATAAATTTGAGAAGGAAGATCGTTTATCTAAATGTGATGGTAGTCCAAGGACCTTTAGATTACAATCTACTCCTTGGACGTGACTACATTTATAACATGGGAGCTATTGTTTCCTCGCTCTTTCGAGTGATGTGCTTTCCGCATGAAGGCAGAGTGGTCCAGCTCGTAGACCAGCTTTCATTCCCCAGTTCACACATAGCTAATAGTCAAGTGCCATCCCTAATTGGTCTTTTTATGCAAGGAATGTCTCATCAATCTCCAATCCGTCCACTTGATGAGTGCAAGTGATTCGGTGATTGTGATTGAAACCCAGGGGGCATGCACCCTGGTCTGCTTCGACAGAAAATCTTTAGGTATAGGGTAGGTTTCCACAGAGGATATATGACTAGTGTGACACACCCGTCTATTTAGGAAAATGGGATTAGGCTGGAATAAGATTCCCTCGTCAAAGGTTATGTGATTGGAACTGACAACAGTCACCTTTATGCATTTCGATGGACATCGCCAAGGAAGTGTTTCTGTCTACTGCAAAGGTGGAACCATCTTGTGTATGCAAGAAATTTCATATGGTAACCTAGAAACTCTACTACGCTATACCTAGGGGCATGCAAACCTTTTGTACCCAAGTGAAAAGCAACCAGCGTAACTCTAACCCCATAGTTTTTACTGACTTCAACTACTTAAGTTAGGTGATTGGTTTGATCAACCATTCACCTTTGCAAGGGCCAAATGGCACCTGCAAAGTAAAGGAAGAGTTTTCCTACCTAACCCTGGTAGTTAATTATCCCCTAGGACAGTAGTTTGTCATTCCTAGCTTGCATGGAAAAGGCTCTGAAGCAAAGTTTTGAATGGGGCAAGCTCCTAAAAAAATGAACCTATCGATGAGACACCCTTATTATACGACTGACACGAGCAGTTTTACACCAAGTTCAAGCTCGTTAAAAAATAAACCTGGCAATGAGCATATGTTCCACCAGATTTTAAGCTCATTAAAAAATGAACCCACCTTCGGTAAATAACCATTGCGATCGCATTATTATCAGCTTTTGAGCCTTGATCATGTTCTTACCATCACCTCCACTCTTTTTTAGCCGATCATACGCCTTCATTTGATTGTTTACCCCTTTTGAGGAACAACTGCGACGAGTGATCCTATTAGCCATCTTCTTTACACTGCCATGATTGAAAAGTTCCAAACTTTACTTGGAACCAACTGCTATCCAAAATCATCACTCGTTCCTCAAAAAACAAGTCTTCTTTAAGCTCTTTTCATTTGACTTGTAAAATATGAAAAGATTGCCGAGCAATTGACCTCTCCAGCTCATTAAAGTGATTGGAAGTGCCATCCCTCCTCTAGATTTTAATATTTTTGGACCTGAGGGATCATTGCACAAAAAAGATCGAGCACTTGTCTTGTTCGGCTCGTTAAAACTATCAAAAAGTCATTCCTTTCATATTATTTTATACTTTTTCGAACTTAAGGGATTATACTACAAAAATGGATTACTGAAGTTTCCTTTACGTCTCTTTTCAGACTTTCTAAAATTGAAAAGGACCGAGTTATTCTTGTCATTAAACTCGTTAAAACAATAGCGACAAACTTGTCCGTGCAGACAAGAGCGAGTTTCACTATTGCTAGGCTCATTAAAACATAGCGACGGGTTTGCTCGAAGGGCAAATTATAGAAAAAAAATATGTTATCCTCCTCAAGCTTGACAAAAATAAAGAGGTACTTGTCAGAAATGACTGGGGAAAAATTGGGAAAAAAACTTGAAGAAACTTTATTGGTAGCAAGTCGCTCTTGAACATGACACTTTCACTCCATCACCATGATTAAGTCGGGTTGGGTTATTCCGTTCACCGGTCATATCACGATTGGTCCACCATACCATCCATTTTTGGGTTAATGATACCAATCCATTTCAGTGTCGCCGATATGTTCAAGAGAAGTCGCTCAGAGAATTCACCAACCCAGCTTGTGTCTCATCCGCTGCAATACCTTCACACTTTGTATCATCAAATCGTTTTCACCTCCACAAAATCATTTGCTCCATTTTGTGTCATAGATGTGGGATTCATGAAGGCCCTCCTATGATGGGTCACTTCTTGTCGACATCAGCTCATTATCCAAGAAGTTCACTTAGGAACAACCCTTTCAGCACTTTGAAGCTTGCATGCCTCAATGGCAAGTTTCTCACTTCCGACACCAGGTTTACATCAATGGCCTTCGACCAAAAGATTTTGCATGGTGTTCGATGCCAAGTCCCATTTTCAGACCACGTGAATTGTACCTCCGTACCTTGAGGGTCATCATCATTATCGGTGATTCCTCTCATGCCTGTTAACAGCTTACATCATTGGCTGGTAATCAAGCGATGTCTTTCCATGTTCGACTTCAGAACATCTTTTCACATGGATCGACTTGTACTTCAGGCGAAGATTGAATGAGTTTGAAGACCCTAGATCTAGTTTCATCCATCCGGGCTGCGATATATTCAGGAAAATAAAGACATCAAATGCACATCATAGCTACACAAATAATCATCCAAGCTAAGGGACGATGGCTCTTCGAGGATCATCAATCTGCCATACAGACGGTTGTCTGTCTTATGTACATGAAAATGAATTTACAAAAGTTGAGCATGGGAATGCCCGCCTCAACTAGATCATGAAAATATTATGAAGATAATGTATTGTATTGTATCTTATTAAAAGTCACCTTCCAGTTCGAAAAACCTCGGATCCTCATGATAAAGCATTTCACCCGACATCAAAATATTTACGACCTCATGCTTTAGGGGGAAACTGCTATAGAACTTTTTGGGCACTACAACCCCAATCTTATATGTCCATAAACCAAGGGCTTCTAAGTCCCTAAAAGTGTTGTTTCATACCCTAAAGGAACAAGGTCGGCTGATTACATCATCTCCCAGAAGTTCTCCATGAAAAACTACTCAGAACTGGTCAAAACTGGACCATCTCACCCGCTCCATGGTCAAAGTGCAATGCATCCCACCTAATGCACACGGGGGGTGCGATGCATACTGAAAATCCCTTCTATGGGGTGCGATGGGCGAGAATAGACAAATGGCAGAGATAGTTTGCAAGGTGGAGGATCATGGAATCTTCTAGAAACTTCTCTTGTGACACTTGCCTCTCTGAATTTGCCTAGGGATGAGTAAGAGATCATGAAATCTCCAAGTGGAAAGAACTATAAGAGAAATGACACTAATCAAAAACCCAGAAGCTGAATCACCCACCTATAAACATCTATATATGGATCCCTCATCCTAGAGATCCAAAGGCTGGAATTTTGCATCTTGTAAGGAAGTGTTGTTGGTTTCTTTGTGGAACATCATAGGGTTGGGTGATCTAGCTTTTCATGAGGTGAATAAGGGCTTTCATGCTGGGAGGATGGCGCTGGGTCAGATCAATGGGTTGCAATTCTCTCTTCTACTACTTCTATCAATAAAGCTATTTGAGTTTTCCTCCATATTCTTGTATGTCTGATTTGATATATGCATTTGTATGGTCAATATATATCTGATCCTATATTTTTTATGATTGTAGATCTCTATGCTTTGATGGTATTATGTTGCTTTGACTCTATAGGTGTTCTTTGAAGCGGGACAAGCGAGGAAGGAGCAGCAAAGATCTGTCAAATGGGAGAGGAAACAAGCAAGGAGCCAAGTGGAAGACTGAGGTTGGTACTCTCTGCTTCTCTCTCATCTACTTCTCATAAATGAAAACGCAAGTAACTTTAGTTTGTTTGTTTCTAAGATAGCTACTCGTCTTAGTGGGACTAGCAGCTCTGAATGGACACTAGTTTTCCCGATAACACCAACGTGGGTGACACAAAGGCTCTAGAGACTGACACAGTGCCTCCAGAGGCTAAAACAAGGCGAGTTGGGGTGACACTAGGCCAGAGAGGCTAACACAATCCCTAGAGGCAGACTCTGGATATTTCATGGGGCAGATTGGAGGTGAGAGATGTAGGATTGTTCATCCAGGGTTTTAGCTAGAATATCTGTCTCCGACTGAGAGGTATTACTACCGAGATCATTCTCTTTTGGATGAAGTAGTTTGGAACCTAGATTGTATTATGAAAATGCTTAATGATAAAACCCTTAGATAACTGCACCATATTTCCCGCATTGCATTTTTCCGGGGACATTGGTCCAAAAACAACTGTGTCACTTGTGTGCTTGTTTTTCCTTCATTTAATGATCTGTAATGTGTTGAGTATGTACTTGTATTTATTTTGAGTATTTACATGGTAAAAAACTTGTTAATTAAACAAAACAAGTAGGCAGAAATAAATCAGAAAGCACATGAAGGGCTTCTAACAGTTAGACTTAGAAATTCCAACATGGTATCAGAGCATGGTTGTAGATCATAGTAGAACTGAGGGAATCAACTGAGCAGAGCAGCACCAATAGAAACCACTGTCCCAAGTGACAGACATTGTTCCTAGCAGAAAAGCAGTAAGGAAGGGGCGACATAGTGCCTGCATCATTAAGTTTGAGTCGAGAGAAGGATCAGTGCAGTGGAGGAAAGGAGTAGAACTGACCTACACAATGTTCTGTCATATTTCTCAATCAGGAAGGATTGACGCCCGTGGCCAGGAGGTGTAGATTTTTTCGGTGCCAGGATTGTGCAAAATCCTAGAAGCTTTAACCTTTAGTTTGCTAAGGCATAAGAGGATGTGGGTAAGTTGCGGAGTGAAGCTGGTGGGGTAATGTGGTCAGAACAGTACCTAATAGGGCAAGACCAAGGAGGAGGGAATTGCTGCCGAGGATTTCTAGCCAAGAAATCTGACTCAGTGGTGTAGTTGCACTAATGATTAGAGTGAGGGCATCTCAACATTGGTAGAGGGGTTTCCGGGAGGGAAATCGAGGCTCACAGGAATTTGCACTGAGAACTTCCAAAAGGGAAGTAGAGGAGAAGCGAAATGGCAGTGAATGGGGTAAGAGACCAGGACAGACTTGACGGAGCCTCAGACTTCGTAGTCTGGAAGGCCAGAATCTTGTCCGTTCTAGACAAGAATCATCTCAAGCACTTCTCCTTGAAGACGATAGTGATCCTAGTTGAACCGATTGAAAATGAAAATTGCAATGAGGCAATGGCAAGGGCCAAGAGCATCATCCTTAATGGGGTCAAGGACCATGTAGTACCACATATTGCCGAAAAGGAAACGACAAATGTGATGTGGGAGGCCCTGATGAAATTGTATTAGCATACTTCCGTGCAGAGGAAGATGCTACAAGAAAATCAGCAGCGGTCATACTAGATGTAGAAGGGAGAATAAATCAACTCCTTGCTCGGTCGATTGAAGGATATTTGGGATTAGATGACTTCCATAAGGGCCATGCCAGATCAAGAATTGATGATGAGGACAACCCTAAATTCAGTCTCATAAGACTGGGAGGTGTTTGTCTAGAGCATACTGGGTAGGTCGACCCTTCTAGATTGGGAGGAACTGTGGGTGGCTCTTCACCAAGAAGAGATCAAAAGGCTAACCAAGGTGAGGAACAACAACAAGAGGGTCAGAATAAAGAAGGAGGAAGAGGAGGATACTACCCTACTCTGAATTGGATCCTAAAAACTCTCTAAGTTTTCATGACTATTTCAAATAATGCTAAAAGACTCAAGTCCTAGAAAATATCAAAGCTATCAGAAGGAATCCTCATAATAATTCCAGTTGTGGCTAGAGAAAAGCAATGAGGACCCTTAGTTGAGTCCACAAACCATTGGCCCATGGTAAAGCACAATGGCACAAAACTGGCAAAATCGGAGGCTAAATCGGGAAACAGAAGTGGATTCTGATACGCGATTAGCACTCGCAGGGAATCCCCATCACTGAAGGAAAGCCCTAAAGCGCCTGGACCCGAAATCACTATAAAATTCAAAAAAGTAACTATTTCGGTTCTGTAGCATGGGATTCCCAAAAACTGGCAAGATATCGGAAGGCTTCGAGGTGGTAAGCAGTTTTGAATGAGTTGCACCCGATGCCACACATCGAGTGACATGCATCGAATAGAAGAGAGAGAAAACTGCCCGCATCAGACGGGTAAATTTCGTGCGGCTTTTTTGCCCGATATGAAGGATGACCGTAGGATCTGGGGGGTGCAGAACAACGAAGGAGATATGTCCCGATGACTGACCGGATTTAACAAGTCAAAAAGCAAGATGACAAGGGTTTTGAAGTCCGGCATGGATGATGAGTTGGCAAATGATTCGTGTTCACGGGTGACCTTGAAGCAAACAGATTTAACGACCATTTGAATATGATTCAGGAAATCTGACACCGAGTTCATTAGCAAACAGTTGGCCACCTCCCTGCGAGGCGTTACCCAGTGATGATGACGCAAAGTAGAGGAATTCGAAAGGACAAAGGAAAGGAAACCAAAAGGTCGGGAAGCAGAAACAAGGAGTCAAAGAGCAGGCTGGCTTTAAAGCCATGAACTGACAGAAGCAGAGGACAGGGACATACAAAGATGCAAGAAGCTAATAGCAGAGAACAAAGAGTAGAATCCGAGCTGACCTAAAGGAAACATCAAGCCAGACAGAGCTAGAGAGAGTCAGAGAGTCTATGTAATCCATCGAAGGCTTGATAGGTTCAAGAAAACTCCTCGGCATATGCCTGTCATACTACTGTGACCCTCAGAGGTCAAGTTTCAGTAAGGAGAGTCTGTGCACTCCATTCCTACTAACTTCATTATCTTTAAGTGAGTCTCAAATCGAGCTCACTATTGTAAAAACTCTTCTTGAAAACATAATAGAGAGGCCACCACTGAAAGGTTGGACCAAGAGACGTAGCCCAGGAGCATTAGGTGAACTCCTTATTAAACTTGTTTTGTTTACATGTTTGACTGTTATGTTTTCTCTTATTGCCTCAGTGTCTATGTATTCTAGCAATCTTATCAATCCGTTGCATAAGTAACATAGGGACATACATGCACATGAGTCTGTAATACCCTTCATTCTTTGTCCTGGATAAATTCTAGATCAAGTGGTATCAGAGCATAGGGTTACTAAGGTTAGACAAGCTTGTGCTGGATTTTGTTGTTGAATGCTAACTAGATCAAAGCTTAAATCAGGATAAGGAGAATTGGCTGAAACTAACCCAGAAATTGGAAGGGTCTATTCTAAGAGGAAAATGTCAGAAGAAAATCCTTTGGAATTAGACCCCCAGTTCATGGATAGTTTTATGGACCTGAAATCCATGGTGGAGGAAATGTATAGGGAATTTAAGAAACATAGAGATGAAGATTCATCAAGCTTGAAACAAGACAAAGGAGTAGAATAATCTCTCCTCCATGACTACTCTAAAGGCAAAGGGAAAGAAGAAAATTTTCTCACGCCTCCTAAATAGCCCTGAAAATAAAAAGAAGACATCTTTGACTAAATTAGATGTTAAATTTGATTTACCAATATATGATGAGAGTTGAATGTAGAGAAGTTGGATAATTGGATCAGACAGATTGATGTTTGTTGTAGAGTGCAAAGCATTGACTTAGACAAGAGTAAGATTTAGCTGGCCAGCCTACGCCTTGGAGGCACTGCCTTGGTCTAGTGGGAAGAAAGGGCACAAGCTGACATGAAGAAAAATGGTAAGATTCTTTCTTTTGGATTGAATTTGTTTTTGCAATTAAAAAGCAATTCAATCCACTAGCCTACATGCAGCAAGCCATGATGAGTTGGCAAACTCTTCGAAAACTAAAAGGGAAAAGTGTACAAAGTTACACCCAAGAATTTAGGAAAAGAGCTTTGATTCTAGGAATTTATTTAGACTCACCTAAGCATAGGTTGAAGTATATAGGTGGTCTACACAGCGACATGAGGCACACTATCCTCATGTTTAATCCCACTAGCATAGATGAGGTATCCATTCAGGCTACACATCTAGAAGCTAGAGGTAATAATGGGAACCCAGAAGTTTTGGAATCATCCTAACCCGCTACAAGAAAAAATGAGGAGAAAAGAAAACAAAAATGGAAATAGAGGAAGACAAACACTGTACAGAAGAGCAAGTCCTCATGCACACACTGTAAGAAGGATGGGCATGACGATGAACACTGCTAGATTCTGCACTCGAAGCTGAAACTTAAGAAGTTCGAGGAAAAGAAGAAGAAGACTATTGCAGCTATTCAAAAGGATTTGGGGTCAGACTTAAGGGATGAAGCAACAATTGCAGCCAAAAGTATAGAAGGTAAAAATTATGAAGCATCTACTAGTAATTCTGCACAATCTACTGATAATGAAGAAAATGAGAGAAAAAGACATGAGCTTTTTCATATTCGAGTTATTTCCAATCATCAAAAGATTGATACTTTGTTTGATAGTGGCTCACAAATAAATTTAATTTCTGAAGCAATTGTAAAGAAGTTGGGATTACTAACCGCACCTCACAAGAAACCATATCCATTAGGTTGGCTATTTGATAAAGCAAAGCTACAAGTGACTAGAAAATGTAAACTTAAGTTTTCTTTTGGGTCAGCATTTGTAGATGAGGTTGAGTTAGATATAGTTCCTTTGGATATATGTGGAATTGTTATAGGAAGTCCTTACTTGCATGATAGGAAAGGTATTTTCTAGAGAGCTGAGAACAAGTATCTACTCGTTAAAGATGGAATCAAATATATTGTTCATAAGCTCAAGAATAATTATACTCTCATAAACTCAAGGCTGATCAAACGAATTGTAAATTCATGCAATTTTTTTTTACTAATGGTTGTAAAGGAAAAGAAACCTAATAAACAATGTATTTGAGGGTTGTGATGCTAAACATCAAGCTAATTTAGAAAAAGTTGTTTCTGAATATGATGTATTGTTTCAAGAACCTAAAGGTCTGCCACCCAAAAACGAAATAGTGCATGATATTAATTTGCAGCAAGATGCTCCATTGCCTAACATCGGAATGTACAGGTTGTCTGCTTTAGAGAATGCAGAAATCAAGAGGAAGGTATAGGAGCTGCTCGAGAAGGGGTTCATCAGACCTAGCACATCACCATGCAGGTCTCCAATTGTTTTGGTGAAAAAGAAAGATGGCTTGTGGAAAATGTGAATTAATTACCGAGCACTGAATAAGATAACGATAAAAAATCATTGTCCCCTTCCTCGCATAGATGATCTACTAGATCAGTTGAAAGAAGTTGTTCATTTTTCCAAGTTAGACTTGCATAGTGGCTATCATCAGGTCAGAGTTGCAGAGCAAGATGCATGGAAGACTGCTTTCAAAACAAAGTAGGGATTGTATAAGTGGTTGGTTATGCCTTTTGGCTTAACTAATGCTCCAACTACTTTCATTAGAGTAATGAATGATGTACTCAGACCTTTTCTTGATGATTTTGTTATTGTATATCTGGATGACATTCTTATATTTAGGAAAATGTGGGAAGAACATTTAAATCATGTTAAGCAGACATTAGATGTTTTGAAAAGAGAAAAACTTTATGTTAAACTCTCAAAATGTGAATTTGGCAAAACATCTTTGAATTATTTGGGACATATAGTAGGAGGTCGTGAATTGAAGATAGATCCCTCTAAGGTTGTAGTCATTGCAAACTGGCCTAAACCCAAATCTGCTACAGAAGTTAGAAGCTTCTTAGGAGCAGCACAATATTGGAGAAAGTTTATTTCTAACTTTTCCTTAATTGCAGCTCCCTTACATGCTTTAACACGATTGAACAAGGTGTTTCAGTGTGGAGGCAAATAGAAAAAATCCTTTGACACCTTCAAAGAAAAGATTAGTACAGCAACAGTACTAGCACTGCCCGATCTTCAATGACCATTTGAGATTGAAATAGATGCCAATGCCTATGCCATGGGAGCAGTGTTGATGCAGCACGGTAAACCCATATGTTATCATTCTGAGACATTTAATTCTACAGTAGTTAACTATCCCACATATGATAAAGAATTGTATGCATTAGTATAGAGTGTGAAAAAGTGTAGACATTACTTAATGGGCAAAGAGATAGTTATACATACTAATAATCAACCACTTCAATATCTACACTCCCAAACTAAATTGCAGCAATCAAGACACTATAGATGGATGGGTTTTCTACAACAGTTTCATTTAGTCATCATATATAAAAATGGCATACACAATAAAGTTGCAGATATGTTATCTAGACCAATGGTAAATGCATCTATGCTTAAGCATAATTCAGTATTGCATGAGAGCTACATTGAACAATATGCTAAAGATATATATTTTAAAGATGTATATGCAACTTTAAGTCAAGGCAAACGAGTAGAAGAATTGGGTTATCATATTAAGGACCAACTCTTGTATCATTGTGGGAAGCTATGCATTCCACAAACTGAAAGAGTAAAGATAATTCAAGAAGCACACACTTCTCTAATATCAGGTTACTTTGGTGTAAGTAAAATGGTTGCACAGCTGCAAAGATTTTGTTATTGGCCAAAAATGAATGAGACAGTTTCTAGATATGTAAGAGGGTGTACCATGTGTGCTAAAAGCAAGACCAGCAATAGAAAACTAGGCTTGTACACTCCACTACCAGTTCCTTCTCATCCTTGGGAAAGTATTTCCATGGACTTTGTTGGAGGACTACCTAAATCTAGGAAAGGTCATGACTATTTATATGTTGTTGTGGGTATTTGAATACCTTGTAACAAACATATTACAGCTGAACAAACTACAAAGTTGTTCTTTCAGCATATTTTGGATTGCCCACTTCCATAATATCTGATCGAGGTACCTGATTTGTTGGGAAATTTTGGTCAAGTTTATGGGAATTGATGGACACCAGGCTGGAAGAGCTCACTCGCAAACAAATGGCCAAACAGAAGTGGTCAATAAGACGGTGATCCAGTTTCTCAGAGGCTATTGCAACAAGCATCCCAAACTTTGGGATGAAAATTTATGCTATGTGTAGCATGCTTACAACCGATCTAAACATTCGTCTACACAGAGATCTCCTTTTGAGACCTGTGTTGGTTTCACACCAAGGTCTCCCTTGGATTTTGTCTTTGGTAAAGACATAACAGTTGATGGACACAGTCATGTGGACAAGTCAACTAAGTTCATTGAAAAAATCCAAGAGATTCACCGGCAGTATAGGAACAGTTGGAAAAGAGTACAAGGCAAGGCATGACAAGAATCAGATGGAGCATAGTTTCCAAGTTGGTGACCAGGTCTAGCTGTATATCAGCAATGATAGAATGCAAGGTGAAGGTAAGATGTTGAAGCCAATAAGGTATGGAACTTTCAAGATACTTGAGAAAATTGGTGAGAATGATTTTTGCCTTGATCTACCAACTTATATGCACATCTACTCAGTTGTTAACGCAGACAACTTGAGACTATTTGAACCTTTATTAATTGAAGATCTCAAAGAGCAGAGTCAATTGCCTTCTATTGATGATCTGTTACCTGAACATCTTAATGAGTTGCAGGAAGATATAGTTCTAGACAGGAAGGTAAGAAATACATGCAGAGGGGATGTTGAGTACCTTAGGATCAGACTCAAAGGTTCAAAGCCAAGCAGTGTGAAATGGATAGAAATTGAGCAAGCGAGGAAGCAATTCCCTCACTTGATTAATGCTTAAAAGAAAACCAACTTTTGGTGATCCAAAAGATTTTTAAGTGGGAAGGCCATGATCCGAATTGGATCCTCTCTAAGTTTTCATGACTGTTTCAAATAATGCTAAAAGATTCAAGTCCAAGAAAAGATCGAAGCTATTAGAAGGAATCCTCATAACAATTGCAATTGTGGCCAGAGCGGAGCAACAAGGAACCTTGGTCGAGCGCGTAGAGCGTTGGCCCATGGTAAAGCGCAATGGCACAAAATTGGCAAAACTAGAGGCTAATTTGGGAAACAATGGTGGATTCTGATATGCGATTAGCGTTAAGCACTAAACGTGTATCGTAGGTTGTCCCCCTCAGTGAAGGAAAGCCCCGAAGCACCCAGACCTAAAATCACTATAAAATTAAGAAAAATAACTATTTCGGTTCTGCATCGCGAGATTCCCCAAAATCGAAAGGATATCGGAAGGCTTTGAGGCGGTAAGCAGTTTTGACTGAGTCCTGCTCGATGCCACACATCGATCGACATGTGTCCAGCAGAAGAGGGAGAAAATCGCCTGCATCGGATGGGTAAATGTCGTGCGACTTATCTGCCCAATATGAAGGATGACAGTAGGATCCGGGGGGTCCAGATCGACGGTGGAGATACATCCCAATGACTAACCAGATTTGACAGGTCAGAAAGCAAGTTGACAGGGGGTTTGAAGTCCGACGTGGATGATGAGTTGGTAAATGATTCGTGTTCATGGGTGATCTTGAAGAAAACAGATTTAATGTCCATTCGAATATGATTCAGGGAATCTGACACCCAGTTCATTAGCAAATAGGTGGTCACCTCCCTATGATGCGTTACCTAGTGATGATGACGTAGAGTAGAGGAATTCGAATGGACAGAGGAAAGGAAACTAGAAGGTCGGGAAGTGGAAATGAGAAGTCAAAGAGCAAGCTAGCTTTAAAGCCATGAACTGATAGAAGCAAAGGACGACACATACAGAGACGCAAGAAGCTAATAGCAGAGAATAGAGAGTAGAAGCCAAGCTAACCTGAAGGCAGCATCAAGCCACACAGAGCTAGAGAGAGTCAGAGATTCTATGTACTCCATTGAACGCTTGAGAGGTTCAAGAAAACTCCTCGGCATAGGCCTGTCATACTATTGTGACCCTCAGAGGTCGAGTTTCAGTAAAGAGAGTCTGTGTACTCCATTCCTACTAACTTCATTCTGTTTAAGTGAGTCTTGAATCAAGCTCACTATTATAAAAACTCTGCTTGAAAACATAATAGAGAGGCCACCATTGAAAGGCTGGACCAGGAGACATAGCCCAGGGGCATTGGGTGAGCTCCTTATTAAACTTGTTTTGTTTACACGTTTGACTGTTATGTTTTCTCTGAT
This sequence comes from Pinus taeda, assembly GCA_000404065.3. Taxonomy (NCBI): domain Eukaryota; kingdom Viridiplantae; phylum Streptophyta; class Pinopsida; order Pinales; family Pinaceae; genus Pinus; species Pinus taeda. Next base: position 149,901 of record APFE030155228.1, read on the forward strand.
TGCCTCAATGTCTATGTATTCTAGCAATCTTATCAATCCATTGCATAAGTAACATAGGCACATCCATGCACATGAGTCTGTAATACCTTTCATTCTTTGTCCTAGAAAAATTCTAGATCATGCCCTAGCATTTGAGGGAAAGTAGGTGAAACAAAAGAAGAAGGACCTCTCCAAGGTCAAATGCTTCCACTGTGGGGAACTGAGTCATTATGTGAGACAGTGTCTGAGGAAGAAGAGAAAGGGAGAGGCTTCCGATACCAAGGCTGCACCAACAAGTGAGGAGAAGGAAGTGGATACATATGATGACTGTGCCATGAGTGCTCACACGCCACATGAGAGGAAGTGGGGAGACATCGAGCTGTAGTCAGATAGACTACAAGCAATGAGGGGTAAGATCCTCGAGGTACCCAGCCTCTTGGATTATACCTTACTATGGGAGCCCTGAAGAGAAGTAGAAACATTGGTGGATGTCAGTAGAGACAGATGCAGATGGAGTGACAAAGGGCACTACAGTGCAAGATTCCTAGGACAGTGTGAGGCAACAGTGCGAGATGTGTGGAGTTTTTTCAGTAGTGAAGAGGTCAGACAAGGGGCACTTGTCAATGACAACAGGAGTTTCAACATCATGGGTGTCTCTAGCCTGATAGAAATGTTAGAGTTGGGAGATCAGTTACTTATTTCTCAATAACTGAGTTGCAGTGCAGTAGTTAGCAGTGGTAGTGTTATGGAAAACACGATGCAGCATGATGAGAGGGATTGTCATACGGATGCAGCAGTGTCCATGGGTAACCGTACATGATGCAGTAGTATAGAGGATGTTTGGCAATAGGCCTAGCATCAACACAAGGACCGATGCCAAATGATTAGGGTAATGCCCAGTGAAGAGTATTACTAGAGCATAGTCCTCACTAAGAGGGAGTGTTGATTTTGGGTAGCATTGGATGTGCTCTAGTCACAAAAGTTGATGGAGAGGCTAAAGCACATGAGATATCCAAGGCCCATAAATGGTTTGGGAAAATTCTACCTGTTTAAGGAGATATTAAAATAATTAATATTTTTAAAGGAGTTCTTAAGTCTAAACTTAGGAAAAATAAAATATTAATGGTTATTAATATAAAATTGGGTTAGAAGGTTCTAAAGGACATGGATCGAGCTAACTCTAAGCTTAGCCATTTACGAGAGATGTAATCTCATCCATTGAATTGTCAATGAGAAAAGTATAAGAGGAGGCTTGAGGGTCACTTGGAGAACACACTGAGTTAATCAAGAATTCGATTTTGTGGGGCAGCGCTTGCTGAGGAAATCGAAGGAGAGATCAGAGTTGCAGCTGAGGGGTAGTGAATGCAGTAGCAGAGAGGTAGAGATAGTACTAGGAGCATCAACGTAGATGCCGAGAGAGAGGGATGCAGAGGCATCTAGAGGCCACGCAGAGCTAGTTAGGGCCCACGCAGAGGGAGCCATGAGCTACACAGTGCTAGAGAGAGCCATCGTGGGTGACACAAAGGCTCTAGAGGTTGATGCATTGCCTCTAGAGGCTAACGTGGGGTGATTTGGAGTGACAATGGGCTAACGCTAGGCTAGAGAGGCTGATACAGTCCCTAGAGGCAGACACTGGAGATTTTGTGGGGTAGATTGGAGCTGAGAGCTGTGGGATTGTTCATCCGGGGTTTTAGCCAGAATATTTGTCTCCAACTAAGAGGTACTACTACCGTGATAATTCTTCGTTGGGTGAGCCAGTTTGGCACCCACATTGTATTCTGAAACTGCTTAATAATAAAACCCTTAGATAGCTGCATTGGTTTTCCCGCATTGGGTTTTTCCAGGGACATTGGTCCAAAAACAATGGTGTCACTTATGGTCTTGTTTTTCCTTCATTTGATGATCTGTAACGTGTTGAGCATGTACTTGTATTTATTTTCATTATTTACATGATAAATAACTTGTTAATTAAACAAACAAGTAGGAAGAAATAAATCAGAAAGTACATGAAGGGTTTATAGTAGTTAGACTTAGAAATTCCAACATGGTATTAGGGCATGGTTGCAGATCACAGGAGAATTCAGGGCATCAGTCGAGCAGACTAGTGATAGCAGAAACAACTATCCTGAGTGACATAAGTTGTTCCTAGCGGAAAAGCAACAAGGAAGGGGTGACACAGTGCCCGCGTCATCAAGTTTGAGTTGGGAGAAGGATCGACGTAGTGGAAGAATGGAGCAGACCTGGCATACATAATGCACAGTCATCTTTCTTAGTCAGGAAGGATTAACGTCCATGGTGAGGAGGTGTAGATTTTTTTGGTGCCAGGCTTGCGCAGAGCCTAGAAGCTCTAACCTTTAGTTTTCTAAGGCATAAGAGATTGTGGGTAAGTTGCAGAGTGATGATGGTGGGGTACTGTGGTCAAAAAACTACCTAATAGGGAAAGACCAAGAAGGAGGGAGTTGTTACTGAGGATTTCTAACCAATAAATCCGGATCAATGGTGCAGCTACAGTAACGATTGGAGTGAGGGTATCTCGACATTGGTAGAGGGGTTTCTATGAGGGAAATCGAGGCTCAGTGGGATTCACACTGAGAACTTCCAGAAGGGAAGTAGAGGAGTAGTGAAATCGCAGTAAATGAGGTAAGAGACCAAGACAAACTAGACAGAGCCTCAACTTCATAGTTTGGAAGGCTAGAATCTTGTCCGTTGTAGACAGGAATCATCTCAAGCACTTCGCCTTGAAGATGATAGCGATCCCAGTTGAACCAGTTGAAAATGACAAGTACAAGGAAGCAATGGCAAGGGCCAAGAGCATCATCCTTGATAGGGTCAAGGACCATGTAGTAAAAAATATTGCCAAAAAGGAAACGACAAATGCGATATGGGAGGCCCTGATGAAATTATATCAGCATACTTCCACGCAGAGGAAGATGCTACTAGAAAATCAGTTGCGGTTATACCAGATGTAGAAGGGAGAACAAATTGACAATTTCCTCAGTCAATTGAAGGAGGTCCAGGATCAACTGACTTCCATAAGGGCCACGCTAGATCAATATTTGATGGTGAGGACAGCCCTGAATGCAGTCTCAGAAGCCTGGGAGGTGTTTGTACAAAGCATACTGGGCAGGTCGACCCTTCCATATTTTGAGGAATTGTGGGTGGCTCTTTGCCAAGAAGAGATCAGAAGGATGACGAAGGTGGGAAGCAGCGGCAAGGGGGTCAGAATCAAGGAGGAAGAAGAGGATGCTACCCTAGCATATAAGGGAAAGCAGGAGAAACTGAAGAAGAAGGACCTCTCCAAGGTCAAATGCTTCCACTCTGGGGAACTGGGTCACTATGTGAGACAGTGTTCGAGGAAGAAGAGCAAGGGAGAGGCTTCAAAGACCAAGGCTGTGTTAGTAAGGGAGGAGAAGTAAGTGGAGACAAATGATGACTGTGCCATGAGTGGTCACACGCCACTTGAGAGGAAGTGGGAAGACATTGAGTTGTAGTCAGACAGACTACAGGCGATGAGGGGCAAGATCCTTGAAGTACCTACCGTCTTGGATTATGCCTTGCTATAGGAGCCCTGAAGAGGAGTAGCAGCATTGGTGGATGTCAGTAGAGTTGGATGCCATTGCCGGGACAGAGGGAGCTACAGTGCAGGATTCCTAGGACAATGTGAGGTAGCAGTGTGAGATGCATGAGTTGTTGCAGTAGTGTAGAGGTCAGAGAAGGGGCACTTGTTAGCGACAGAGAGAGTTTCAACATCATGGGTGTCTCTAGCCTGATAGAGATATCAGAGTTGGGAGATTAGTTATTTACTTCTCAGTAACTGATTTTCAGTGCAACAATTAGCAGTGGCAGTGCTATGGGCAGCATAATGGAGCATGATGAGAGGGGCTGTCGTATGGATGTTGTAGTGGAAGTGGCAGGTACATGGGTAGCAGTACATGATACAACACTACAAAGGATGTTGGGCAGTAGGCCTAGCATCAGCACCAAGACCGATGCCGGATGATCAGGGTAATGCTCAGTGAAGAGTATTTACTAGAGCATAGTCCTCGCTAAGAGGGAGTGTTGATTTTTAATAGCATGGGATGTGCTCTAGCCACAAAAATTAGTGGAGAGGCTAAAGCACATGAGATATACAAGACACAAAAATGGTTTGGGCAGATTCTACCCCGTTAATGAGATTAAAATAATTAATATTTTTAATGGAGTTCCTAAGTCTAAACTTAGGAAAAATAAAATATTAATGGTTATTAATATAAAATTGGGTTAGAAGGTTCTAAAGGACATGGATCAAGCCAAATATAATCTTAGCGATTGATTAGAGATGTAATCTCAACTGTTGAATTGTCAATGGGAAAGGTATAAGAGGAGGCTTGAGGGTCACTTGGAGAACACACCGAGTTGATCAAGAATTCAATTTTTTGGGGTAGGGCTTGCTGAGGAAATCCAAGGAGTGATCAGAGTTGCAGCTGAGGGGAAGTGAATGTAGTAGCAGAGAGGTAGATATAGTACCAGGAGCATCAGCGTAGAAGCCGGGAGAGAGGGACGTAAATCTAACTAGAGGCCACGTAAAGCTAGTCAGGGCCCACGCAGAGGCATCCACGAGCTGCGCAGTGCTAGAGAGAGCCAACTTGGGTGACACAGAGGCTCTATAGGTTGATGTAGTGCCTCCAGAGGTTGACACAGGGCGAGTTTGGGTGACGCTAGGCCAGAGAGGCTGATGCAGTCCCTAGAGGCAGACGTTAGAGATTTCGTGGGGCAGATTGCAGCTAGGAGCTGTGGGATTGTTCATCCGAGGTTTTAGCCAGAATATCTATCTCTGACTGAGAGGTACTATTTCCAGGATCATTCTTTATTGCGTGAGTTGGTTTGGCACCCATATTGTATTCTAAAACATCTTAATAATAAAACCCTCAGATAGCTGCACCAATTTTCCTACATTGGGTTTTCTGGGGACATTGGTCCAAAAACAACAGTGTCACTTGCGTGCTTGTTTTTCCTTCAATTGATGATCTCTAATGTGTTGAGCATGTACTCATATTTATTTTCAGTATTTACATGGTAAATAACGTGTTAATTAAACAAAACAAGTAGGCAAAAATAAATCAGAAAGTACATGAAGGGTTTCTAACGGTTAGAGTTAGAAATTCCAACACCAACCTTATAGTTGTCCTATTAAGAATCACCATCCATTCCCTAGGTTATAGCTCAAATAATTGATTATCCACCATGGTTGTGGCCAACACCTTGGCCACTTCAAGCATTAGAGAAGTTTTGAGGTATAAAATGGGCCTCAAAATAAAAATGTATAACCAAAATCAACTTTATAAGAACCAATACGATTCAAGATGTGATTTCAACCATGGGGGATGATTGATGATTTTTAGATTAAAAAGGTAAAAAAAAATGAAAGTAAAAATTACTTTTTCAATGGAAAGAGGAAGGACACTAAGAAATTGTAGTAAGTCAAGAAAAGGCGGATCCAAATCTAGATCAGGGATAGTGAGATGGAAATGTTGAAAGAAAGGACACCCGAAGAAAGACTATAAATCTTTGAATGGAAAACATGGAGATGTATACCAAGAGAACAATAATGAAGCAAATGTGATAGGTGATGTGTTACAAGATGATTTGATTATTTCACTAGAGAACGTTATTGATGTTTGGGTGGTAGATTGAAGGGTCTCATTCATTCCATGCCACACCTAATAGGAAACATTTTCATCACTATGTTCACGGAGATTTTGGACATGTTCATTTGGGTGATGGTAAATGTTGGACACCTAATCCTTAATGGGTTAGTGTGGAAGTCGAATGGACAAAAGCAGTACAAGAGACCTTGGGATGTGAATCCCAATGGTCACCACATGTACTATAAATGTATATCAAATTGTTAATAAAATTGTATTGCATGTTTTATCTTTCATATCTCTAGCTGTCCATGTGTGTTTAACATGGTATCAGAGAAGGCGATTGCTGGTCCTGCTCCAATTTGAGCCACTTGTTTTATGGCCTCTCTGTGCATGTCAGTTTTGCATTCCTGCCGATAGAATTGTCATTATTGTGTGCATCCATATTTCATGCTGCAAACTGTCTGGCTAATATGCACCTGCACGCCTGCCTATTCTGCCCATGCTCTGCATTTCTGTAGCCTGAAACATCTGCCCTCTGCGTGATAATTAGGGTCTACCCTCTGCACTATAATCTGGGTAACGCCTGAGACTGCGCACTGACTAGTCTGGACGCTGCTCCTGTAGCGGCTCTGTGCATACAAAATGCCCGTCTATTATTCACCTGTGATTCTTTATTATTCTCTGCGTTTAGATACCTGTGCCTGCCTGTTCTTCTAAATACAATAATCGCTCTCTGTCCTGACAGCAAAGGCTCATTAATTCGCATTTAAAAGATACGCGGATTTATGGGAGGAGGTAATCACGGTCTGAATCACAGAGCAAGCGTATAGGGCATTTGAGCATCGCATGCCCTTTTCCCATCGAGTCCTGCGTGAACATTGCCCAAGCAGTTTGTATCGAGCTGGTCTTCCACATTTTCGGATTGGCTAATTCTGGGCAAAGGAAAAACATAGCCATTCCATCTTCTCCTCCTCTATCTGCCACCTGAAAGAATACAGCCTCGTTGAAGTCGCAAGAAGGACATTTGGTGGTCTTGGTACGTGGTAATGTAGGATCAGAAGCCATGCCACCAAGATACTATTTCTTTTCAGCGAGTTCGTGCTTAATCACATGCCTGTACACGCATGTTGTGGGTGAAGGCTCCTCACGTAAACAATGACGACAAACGAGCCAGAGCTGCTGCTCTTTCTCTTTTGGGTAAAGTATATTTTTGCATCCACCGCAAAACGCTATGAAAGACATGATCACTGTAACTTGGAAAATGCAGAATCCGAGTAACTCTTTGGCAATCCCACCAAAGAGGGCAGCCTCGAGCATAACTGCCTCATCGTGTTCCTGAGAAGATATTCCACACTCGTGGGGCCTGCCTAATGTTATAATAAAGCCGTGTAGAAGTCTTCTTGGGCCTCGTACTAGCAGCGTCATGTCAACTTGATTCATATTTGAATAAACCTGGCAAACAAAGCAATTCGAGTCGAAGTCCTCATGTGGATGATAGTAGCAGAACTCCTGTATCACCTGGAGGGAATGCGTTTGAAAACGGCAGTGTAAATGGCACTGATTTACCTGAAACAGGTTTGGTCGCTGAGCTTGATGACTTGATCTGAGTGGAATTCACATAAGTGTGTACTGGGTGTTTTATCTGAGAACACATTTTCCTTAGTGGGTAGTGGGCTCCAGATGATTAATCGCACCAGTTGTTCAATCTAAAAGGGTTTGGCCTAGCAGTTAATGCATTGCAGCTAGCAGTGGATACGACGGTTGCACTGCCTCAACTTGGAAGTTGTTTGAATATGGGACACTTGGCTTACATTTCGTCAGTATCTTCACTAATTGATATTCGAGTTGGTTGCCATCAACTAAGATCTTCATTTGTTACTTTGTGCCTCAGTGTCTTTTACCTTCAGATTTAGCTGTTGATTATGCTAGAGGAAAGTCTATAGTACTGTTCTGCATGATTGTCAACAACCCTTTGGTGTTGGAAATGGCATTGTGAATGGTCCTGTTAATGGTGTTACGAAAAGGAATCCACCTCCTAGTTGCCCAAATGCGAATGGAAATGGTAACCATGCCTAATAAGACTGAACCGATTGAGTTTGGATTGTAAATTTTTGGTGCTTTTAGTTCGAGTTATTGTTAGCATCATTTTTTCTTTGATATTGAAATTAAGTGTCGCTTGCTCTCAAGCATTACAAAAGAGGTCCAAATCTACAATTTGCGGAACGTTCTGTACAGAAGATAGAGTGGGGTATCAATTGTCGGTTGCCCCTATGCATTAGAATCTTGAGCATACTACATGTGAAGTGCATTGTCAGCGTGGTATGCCTGTATCGAAGGATGAAGTTGTTGTTGCTGTTCATGCTGGCACAGGTCGACATCCATGGATCGATTAAATAAATAGTGATTTTGCTGTAATCGATGTAAGATCTGGGATAAGAGCCTGAGTTCCCGCGTCCCTGCAAGGCCATCCTGCGACCAGAGGTACCGAAATCAAGTAGCAGAGAAACAAGACCTTTCTTCAGCTTGGACGTTCATGATTCAAATTACACACTACAGAAAAAGTGTTGGAAAATAGAAATTCGAATTGCATCAAGGAAGTAGTTTTGACCACTGGACTGTGCATTATATTTGGATGGCATTATGGATGAGGTGTTTTACATAAGTCTGTATATTGGGCTGATATAGTTTTTATGGCCGTGTGTTGTTTTCTTTTTTTGATATGTTTTAATGGTGCGTTGATTGTCATAGAGACAACACAGAAACCTTAACAAGTGACATTATTTTGACATTGCTTGATATCTGATATTTACCTTCCAGCACGTGTTTCTCTATCCCATCGATTTGTTATTAGCAGTCGGAGGAGTCAAGTTTCCAACATTAGTGAAAGAGGATGGGATAGCTTGAAGCTGGTAGAATAAGGTGATTATTTGAGACAATGGACAAATGAACACTATCTGAACTGTATTGATAGCTTGAACTCTTCCAATGTACTTATTGTTTGTTGGCATACAATAGAGGAATTTATTTTACAACCGGACATAAAGGAGAATCAATTTTCAAGGAAATATTTATTTCTTGCAAAGGATTATCAATTGAGTAGATTTCCCTCTTATCATCGGCCACTTTTAATTTTGAAGAATATTGCATTATTAGCAATTTGCCTTTACAAGTACATTTGTGATCATTTGTTGACTTGAGTTGTTTAAATAATGACAAAAATTCATCGATTATTGGAGTTATTGAGAACTCTAATCGTACCAACTGCTGACAACACAGTGCAAATCAGGAAAGACACTCTCTATGACATTCAAACATGCCTGCATAATGTACAGGAAAATATTGAGTTTTTGCAGCTTGAGACAAAGCTACAACAAGAAGAACTACAATAATGGAGTCATCATTCTGAACCTGTTTTTGTTCAGAAGATTGAAACAGATTCCCATAAACAGCAAGTCAATAATGTTACTGTTCATTCAAATAAAGCAGCAGTTGTACATGCAGATGTAGAAACTCAGTCTGCGCTTCCCAAGACCATCATCAGACCTTGGGAATAGCTTGTCCACAACAAGCACAGAACCGGTCTTGGTTATGACAAGGACTTGTCCTTTCATATCCCAGACTACTCAAAACCCATTCAGTTTCAGAGTGCTGGATTCATTCATGACAGTTCAGCTTCAGCTGTTCCAGACTCTGCTCCTCTTCCACAGCAACAACAACAACAACAGATCGTGAAATGCGAACACTGTGATCGAGTTGGCCATCTGAAAGATCACTGTTTTGATCTTCATCCATGTAAGCACTGTCATAAAACCAATCATTCTTCACACAGATGCTTCAGAAACAAACGTCCTGCAAGAATAAAGATTCATCTTGGATGGATCGCTTCTTGGCAATGGGCATCAACAACCAAGAAGATATTCCAAACACATGACAGAACTTGTTCCAGAGTATTGAAAATTCTTGCAACTGAGTTTTATCCATCATCTCACCTTGTATCTGATAGGGGGGGAAATGATGGTCATCTACAAGCTTCAGAGTCACATCAAGCGAGCCTGAGCCACAACCTGCCACAC
>APFE030155228.1:159901-178771 GCA_000404065.3 Pinus taeda
CTGCCACACCAGTTTCAGAGTTGTAGCCAGAGACAAAGATGCTCGTGAACATGCCTTCAGTTGGCAATCTAGGACACTTCCTCTAGCAGAAGACTTCACCTTCTTGCCAGTTTTGGAAGAGTTCCAGGAACAAAATTGAGAACACTTCCTCTAGCAGAAGACTCCCGCTTCTTGCCAGTTTTGGAAGAGTTCGAGGAATTCCATTAAGCATTCCAGAGTTGTTGGTCATCCTTAAACCATCACAGGTTGAGACTTCCCTTTTCAGGTTGAAGTTTTACCTTTTATGCGGGGTGAGACCTCCCTTTTATGGTTGAAGGTTTCCCTCATTAAAACAACAGGATCACTTCCTCTAGTAGAAGACTTTAGCTTCTTGCCAGTTTTGGAAGAGTTCAGGGAACTGCACTAAGCGTTCCAGTGTTGGTGGCCATCCTTAAACCACCGCCCTATTATACCAACATTTTAGAGAGCACATTCAGCCTAGTGCTGCCATGCATTTTTGCACATTTTGTATTACAGCTCTCCTTCTTGGACTTCATTACATAAACCCTTCGGATTAAGGGGGGAATGTTGGACACCTAATCCTTAATGGGTTAGTGTGGAAGTCGAATGGACAAAAGCAGTCCAAGAGACCTTGGGATGTGAATCCCAATGGTCACCACATGTACTATAAATGTATATCAAATTGTTAATAAAATTGTATTGCGTGTTTTATCTTTCATATCTCTAGCTGTCCATGTGTGTTTGACAGTAAACCCTATAAAATCATTACAATGGGTAAGGTTTTTATAAAGCAACAAATTGAAAACTAATGACCATTGAAGGAAGTAATGCATTTTCTAGATCTAAATAAAAAATTAATTTCAATAGGGCAGTTGGGAAGTGAAGGCTATGTAACTACTTTTACAGCCAAAACCAAGAAGGTCACTAAAGGAGCCCTGGTAATATAAAAAGGAGAAAAGGATGGTACATTGTATTTATGCAATAGTATTTCTAATTTCGTTAATGCTTTAACCTCCACAAGAGCAGATATGACACTCTTTCATCATAGGATCAGACACATGAGTGAGAAGGGGATACAAATTCTTCACTCAATAAATTTGTTGCCAGGTTTGAAGCATGTTGATTTGGATTTCTATGAAAATTTTGTTTATGGAAAATAGAAGAGATTCAAATTTATTAGATTTGGGGAGGAAACGAAGAGTGAAAAATTAGAGCTTGTGCATACAAATGTATGATGACCTACTCAGGGATCATCTCTCAGTGGCTCTCACTATTATGTTACTTTTATTGATGATGCAACTAGGAAAACTTGGATTTATTGTATTCGAAATAAATCTGATGTATTTGATACTTTCAAGAAATAGAAATCTTTGGTTGAGAATGAGGTAGGAAAGAAGTTGAAGTGTCTTAGATCATACAGTGGAGGTGAATATTGCAGCAAAGAGTTTTATAACTACTATCTAGAGCATGGAATTTGCAGAGGGAAGACAGTTCCAGGAATGCCACAGGAAAATGGTGTGTCAGAAAGGATGAACAAGACAATCATGGAGCGTGCAACGTGCATGAGATTGCATGCAGGATTTCCCTTACACTTTTGGGTAGATGTTATAGATACTTTTATTTATCTAATAAATAGGGGGACTTCAAGTTCCTTGGATGGTGGTATTCCAAAGGAGGCATGGACAGGTAAAAAGGTAAACTACTCATTTTTAAAGACTTTCAGTTGTGAAGCCTTTGTCCACATCAATAAGGAAAATAGAACAAAGCCTGAGGAAACATAAAAGAAATGTACCTTTATTAGACATGGTGTAAATGACTTTGGTTATCACTTATATGATTATGAAAATCACAAAATCATTAGGAGCAAAGATGTCATATTCAATGAAAATTTATTGTATAAGGATCAAATGCAGGGAAAGAAACAAGAAAAGAAAGAAAAGAATATGTAGTGCTTGATGAGATCACAGAAAAATTAAAGGTGCATGAAAATCATAATGATTAGTAGTCACAACAAAAACAACAAGCACAACAACAACAAGCACCTCAAACACCTGAAAGTGGTGTTAGAAGATGTACCAAGATAAGTATACCCCTTGAACGATACCCCCCTTCATTGTATTATGTATTGTTGAATGATTCTGGTGAACCATGTTATCACTCAGGTTGTTCCCCAAAACTCGTGAGAAAAGGTAATACGACTGAGGTAACCAATAACCAATCTTTTAGGTGTAGTTTCTAGCCAATCTGCATCCAGAGATGGCTCTCTCTTTATAAATTTAGATTTGTTTTAAGGTATTTTATGCTAGTTATGATGTACAGGGTTTTGTTTTAGGTTTGTTGGATGATGATTTTCAATAAAACAGGGGTGAAAGTCTGGGAAGTTCAGTCCATTGGGCTATGGAGTCTAAGAGTGTATACTGCTGGATATGGTTTTTCTTTGACAGAGGAGGCACTACAAAGCAAGATAATTAGATCATGGAACAATTTATAAACTGAAATTGGATGGACATGGAGGTCAGGGGGTGAAAGGCAATTAAGAGTCTTTCATCATGCTGGTAGAGGGAAACTGAATGAATATTTCAGGGAGCAATTTGAGAATCCCCTAAGTATACTCAAGATGTAAGAACTAGAGGAAACAGGAGCAATAAATAATTCCTGCTTATGCTAGTTTCTGAAGAAAACATAAAAAACAACAAAGATTGAACACAGAGTACAGTGAAGTAAGTTCTAGGTTATTCTTTTTCCCTGTTGTTAAGATTATGAACACAGATGATACATAAAAAAACAAAAACTGTAAAACATGAGTTAAAAAGACTTATTGATCCATGAAGTAATTCAAGAATTCTGCAACATAGTCCACTATCATCAATCCCACATCCAAAGAGTTCAGTTCATCAACAACGCATTCCAACTGCCTTTTATTCAAAAGAGTTCTCAGAGTTACAGCGCAGTTCTAGAAGAGATATCACCAACCCCGAATACATCTCAGAGGGGGGTATTTATACAAAAAAGAGTTACAAAATATCTGAAATGAGATAATATCAAGCAATAACTTCATCCATCTACTTTACAGGAGAAGTAAATGAGAGAAATGAATGCAGAAGTGAATTTTGGTGTGCTCGCTATTCAGTTGGTTAGATATATTTGACTTTTCGAACTGAGTGAGTCGGCTGGCAACTGTCTCCTTATTCTGCGTTCCTTCGTTGTTGTCCCGGCTCTTTCATCTATGCTTGATTCTGCTTTAATGCGTTATAGTCCTAGCTTGACTCTCTTTCTCTGTTGTCTTCACCTTTATGACATGTGCCATGTGTTTTGACACTGGATTAAATGCAGATGATAAAGAAAAATTAAAATTACCTTGGTAAAACCTCCAAAATGCTCTGCCACCATTGATATGTTGGCAACTGGTGTCTTTGCAGTTTTATTAATGTTTCAGCAGCTTCAGTGTACCTATAGAAGTTGGGCTAGACTTAAAAAGGATGATGGGTTGGACAAATGATTTGTTATGTGATTTTGCCGAAATTATTCTCACAAACAAGATTATGGATCACAGAAGTCTGAATTCTTTAATGATTTATTTCATGTTTGATATAGAACAGATTTTCCAACTTGTCATATAAGCTCTGTTCAGAGGGGGGTGTTGTGTCTTGTGAAGTGCTTGATGATGTCGTAATTTGATTTGCAACATATGTATTTACCCTGTGAGCATATTGTTCATGTGTTAACAGTCTTTGATTGCTGGTTAACAAACTGGGTAGACCCTTCTGCTGCAAAACTGTAAACTTCTCTATAAAGGCATTTATTTCCATTTGCATTTCTTGGCACTTTATTTCTAGATTCTGTATAAAATTCCTCATGGTTAGCACCTTTTTCACTGTCAAAATAGTGCCTGTTCTGTCCCTGATCTCCAGAGCTGCTAGTTGTTCCCTTGTGTGAGTGTTCAAAAAATGAATTAGTCTATTGGCCTGCTCGGGCATGTTTCCCAATGATGCTCTGGCCTTTTGAATCTCTACTTGGGCCCTTACTATCAATTCAATTTGTTCATGGATCGTCTGAATTGATTGCCATTGATCAGTGATAGAATGGCCAATTTTGGTACACAAAATTGTTTAATTTCTGCTAGAGGTTTTTGAAGGGTGAGATCTTTCTCCAAGGATTTCATCTTATTCTCTAAGGCCTTTACCTCTCTAGTTTTCTCTACCACTGTTATCTTATATTTGTCATAGCTTACCTCTAGCTTGGCCAACCTTTCTTTTGCCTCTTTAAGCTCTTACATTTGGACTTCTAGCTCTTTTACTGCTTTCATCATTTCTTCCATGCTCATGCTCGTATCTGGTCCTGGTGTTACTACTGCCGCTGAAGCATCTGTGGCTGATGTACCTGTTGTTGATGCTGGGATAGTAGGAGGGATTGCTGTTGTGACCGTGGGAGGGGCAGTGGTAACTGTGGAGTTGTTTCAGGTGGCTGGGAGGTCGACTCTCCCTGCTTCTCTTTCATTGCTTTCTCCAAGGCCTTCTCTGTTTCTGCTAATCTCTCAATCATCCTCATTAGTAAACTCATCATGTCTTCCTCTTCTTTCTACTGTGCAATTTCTATAGTTTGTGGATGCATCGTAATTGGCAGTTTTAATTGTTTTTTTAGGGCTGCAATGTCCTCTTCCTTCTTCTTTATTAGTGCTTTGATGCCTTTTGCATCCTTGGGATTATGTCCCAGCTCAATGATAATTTCTTCCAAGGACTTAATCCTGTTATCCTTGGATAAGGAGGAAGCTTTTTCCAATTGTAATTGGGTAGAGGTATTGTGCAATGAATTCTGCAATTTGTGAGCTAATAATGTCTTTTTTGCCAAGGTGGAGTACACCATTTCTAGAGTTTGTTTATGTAATTCAATCTGGTCCATTGGATGGATGTCTTTGGAAAGAACTTCCAGATTGGTCCTGATATAATCAGTAGCTGACTGTGGCTGCTGCATTGTGGGTTTGAAGTGACTCAAGGTCATTTTTCCTTCTTGTATATCATATGTTGCCATAAACCTTTGTTGATTTGTGGGAGCCATTCTTAGCAATTGATTATAAAGTTGGATCCTTATTGGCTCATTTCTTGCCTTTATTTCAGTAAATTCTTTCTTTATGTCTGAGCCTTGCTTGCTTTGTTGCTTGCCATGTGGCCTGGTAGATGAGGCCTCCACATTGTGCTATCCCTCTAGCTCTTGCTGGTATGAGCTAGCTAATGTATCCATCATTGGAGGAGACCGTTGTCCAGTCCTTCCCTCACTTCTCATGCTGCCTGTGGTTTCTTCTAAAAATTCCTCCTCAAAATAAGGATTTAACCTTTGCCTCTTTTCTCCTGGTGGTTCTGTTGATCCACTAGTAGGGGTACCCTCTTCTCTATCTCTCTTCTTACTCTTTTCCTCATTTTGAGGAGTTTGTAGTACTGGTACCTCTGGTGCCTTGGTTTGAGCTGGGGGGACTTGCCCTTGACCCTATTCTTTTGATGTGTCTGGCTGGTCTTCCATTGTTTCTTGTTTTGAATCTATTACCTGCTTGCCCTTAGCTGATGCTGCACTGGCCTTTTGTGAGGGCTGTTGAGAAGTCTCAGCAAAAGATGTATCACCTCCTATGTGCTGAGGCGGCTTGAAAGATACCTATCCAAAAGAGTCCAGGTCAAGCATTTTTTCAAGCCCTTTCATGGCCTTTTCCAATTTCTCTTCCTCAATAATTACTTCAACTAATGTGCCTTCTATCCATTCTTGTTGATGAGCATATTGTTGAATCTCAGGGATCTTGTGGTGAACATAGGGTGCCAGGTTGTTTTTGACTTTTCTATAACTTATGAAATGACCGAGGTCATATGGTGCCCAATAAAAACTCTGTTTCAGCTTAAGTTGCTCCCCTAAGATCTTGTCAGCCTGCTCCCAGGATTCCCTTTTATTGAATATGAAAGGGCCCAATTGATTTCTTATTTTGAGTTGTTCCTTTTTCTTGGCCTCACAGAAATGGATTATGTCTGCATGGATGAATTGCCTGAAGTATTCTAGTGCAAACAACCTCATGGGCACAAATTTGGGCAGCTTGTAGGGGCACAGTTCAGAGCCATAAATTCGGATTTCGGTGTGATTCTGGTAAAAGTACCAGTCACCTATGCTGTAGCTTTTGTAAAGCTGCAAAATTTTCTTCATTTCACCCGAAAGTCTATCTGGAGGACTTGTCATTAGTAAAGAGGTGGCTGGATGTATGAACAGATCAATAAAATCACAATAAGTATAAGGAGAGTAGTAAACATGGTGGAAGACTAAGGTCCAGAAAATTATAGACCTTCTCTCTCCTTTGCAGTCCAATTTTTTGTGGGAAATTTGAAAACTATCTGGTTGATAGTACAACAACAAATGATATATGTATGATTTGTATTTAAATACTCTTTGACTATCCATGCTCATGAATTTCTCATGGATCTTATTAGCTATGTAAGTGGCATAATCATACTTGATGGCAGGGGGTTGTCCTAGAGTAAAAATAGACAAGAGAACCAAGGTGGTCTCATCAACATGCTCACTTGTTTTAAATCCTAAGATGTAGGATATCATGTTTATAATGAATCTTCCTGCCTCAGTGAACCAAATATCTAGATAAGGAGGTGGGCCTCTGTGCTGGCAATCTGGTCTCATAAACAATTGAGTCAATCTGGTTATCTCCGAGCTGGGCAATTTGGCACCTTGGTCAAGCAAAAGTCCCAAGGAAAGAGGAGTCAGAGGCTGAGCTGGCTTGAAGTGCAGCATCTCATTGATGGATTCAGGGGTGATATAAAAGAGGACATTTCCAGAAGGGGACATGACTGCTCTTTGAGTGGGCTCATAATTGGCATGGCATTGGTGGATGAGGTCAGGGAATACATTCACTGAAGGGAGGTAGTACATGGGCTTGTTGGACTCCCAAATTCCATAGACATCAGCATTGTTCTTGTAGCTATTCCTAATTTCACAAAAAGCTTGGAGGTGAGGCTTATCACTAGTTAAGTCATTAATCTGGAAATCCCTATCAGCTAGAGGTATCCACTCCAATTCTTTGTGTGGAGCATTGAGAGGTGCAATATTCAGGGCCACAGGAGCCTCCATTGCTTAACTCTCTGTGATTTTTCAATTGGGAATTGGGGTTTGTGTAGAAAAGGTAGATAAAATAATGGCTCTGAGGATTTCCTTACGTAATGGCAAAATGAAGTTAATTCAATTTTAATCTTTTGGGTAAATCTCACAGTGAAAACGAAGTTTGCAGGGCTCCTTCGGTAAAATGGACAAAAACAACGGTAATAGTGTGCTCTTTGAGAGCAGCTTGATGATTTGAGTTGGAATTTGGGCGCATTCTTGGAAGATTTGCAGAGGAAAGTAAAAACGGGGGCTTGGGAACCAGATTTTAGGAAGATGCCTGTGTTTACAATCGACTCGTTGTATTTTAAGCTGCAGAGGTTGATTGTTTTGCAAAAAATGGGCAAATAAGTATGGTTGGGGTGTATTTTTCAAGAATTATGGACTAAGCTTGCTCGATTTTTGGCTCTACGAATGAATTTCAGAGAAAAACCAGAAATACACAGGGGTTGGAGATAAATGAAGTAAATACCTGTGTTTTTGCGATGCACCCAAGGGTAATTGGCCGGTTGGATGATGATTTGCAGAGCAGGATGCCGAACTGTAGTGGTCAGGGTGATGGATTGGAGCTTTGGTGGCAAATTCGTCATAGTTTACATGCATAGGTTCCGCAAAACAACACACTAAAATGGACGAAAAACAATCACTTTCACGAGTTTTGACAAAAAACTTGGCTTTGTGGGCTTTTTGGTGCTTTTTGTGATGACGTCATCATGACGTAAAATTTTTGTCATGTAGTGGGGTACAGAAGATGATGTGTAAGATGACGTGGTAGTTGAGTTGGTAGATGAGTTGGCAAATGACGTGGGCGCTGTCGTGGAGGTGACGTTAGAGGATGATGTCATTGGGCTCTCAGCAAGGGCAGTAAATGGTATCCCTTGCACCGCTTTTGGGGCAGAGGTGGTTTCAGGCGGAGGGGATGCGATGACCCTGGGTGGGCGACACGCGTCCCATGGTACAACGGCAAAACCACTTTTCATTGCGCGGTAACTTTCGGACACCGGAAGGGTTCCGATATCGATGTGCACCGTCCGATCTTCAGGCCTTGATTTGACGGTTAATGTTTAATGGAGCTGGTGGAGGTTTATGGCGTGGGGGTTGAGTAATAAACATTGGATTAATTAGCATCGGGGTGAATTCCATTGGCTGTCAGGTGGATTAACAATTAATCACCCTAGCGCTAATAAAAGTTTAATATTCATGTGCGGGGTGGGTTTTTCTGTATGGTTTGCAATGTGGGTTGGTTATTTGTTTAACCAAATGTCACACAAATCCCGAGGGAGCGCGTGGAGGTTTGTTGTTGGCCCCAGGTGGACCAATAACTCCCGACAAAATTGAAATATGGCTTAACTTTAGCCAAGAGGAGGGATATTAAAATATTTTGGGTTTTTTATGTATTTATCATAATAGGGGCGGGGAAAACATTTACATAGGAATTATATAATAAATTTAACATGTTAATATGGCTTTATGAAGGGAAGCACTAAGTTGTAGAGTTAAGAACTTAGGCTTAGGGAAATGAGAGGGTTTTTATTAGCAGAGTTGAATAGTTTAGGTTTAGGAGAAAATCAATATTTTACACAAGAAATGTGGCTTCTTTTCTTAAGTAAAAACAGAGTTTTCACTTAGTCTTTTTCCTGAAATGAAGTAAACTAGGAGTACTAAGCAGATCTCAATGTCCTTGGAGGGAGGTTAGTGAGTGATTGCTGTGAGGGAAATGAGGGGGAGTTAGACATGCAAGACCTGATTTGTCACCACACTTTGCCATGGTGATCATGATAGTGATGAGATAACTCACCTTTAAGGGACACAATTACCCATAAACATGCTTCTGCAACCCCAAAACTGCTTACCCATCTTATTACTCCTAGCATTTTTTCTTCATTTTCACTGGGTGCAATTGAACTAGAAAACCCTGAATCTCTTTTTTCTTTTAGCTGCCATCCTATCTAAGTTTACCCTTATATCTTCCAAGGTCTCAGATTTAGCTGTTGGGACCCTTTGCTTCTCTACCTGACTACTCATCTACCAAGATTGAACTGTTTGGACAGATCTTTATTCTCTATTCTAAGACAAGTAAATTGAAATATGAACCTGGCCAAGATTAAGCTGTTTGGCCATTCATGAACTGTGATAAGGGTCAAGCAACTTTACATAGTGAAATTATTCAAAATATGGAACCTTTGCAGCATGGAAAGGATGAACATATTTGGCACTTTTCAAATCAATCATGAAAAATGAAACCTATTGGTATAGGAACCTAACAAACCAGAAGGATATGAAGAAGAAATGAAAGCATAAACAAGGAAGAAGTTGAAGCAAGCCATGGAAGAAGACATGGACTCCTTGATGCATAACCAAACTTGGGACTTGGTCAAGTTTCCTGCTAGTAAAACAACATTGATGAACAAATGGGTTTACAGGTTGAAGGAAGAAGATGGAGGTAAACAAAGGTATAAGGCTAGACTTGTGGTGAAGGGATTTTCAAAAAAGAAAGGCATAGACTTCGATGAAATTTTTTCTCCTATTGTTAAAATGACTTCAATTAGAATGATTTTAAGTCTGCTAGTACCAAAAGATTTCCATATTGAGAAGTTAGATGTAAATACAACCTTTATCCATGAGGATTTGGAGGAAGAAATATATATGCAACAACCACAAGGGCATGAGGTCAAAGGGAAGGAGAAATTAGTGTGCAAATTGAAGAAGAGCTTGTATGGCTTAAACCAGGCTCCAAGGAAATGGTATCTAAAATTTCACAGGTTTATGTCTGAACAAAGATATATTAGATGCCACTCTGAACATTATGTTTATTTTAAAAGGAAAAATTATGGAAACTATATTATATTGCTATTGTATGTAAATGAATTTCTTGTTGTAGCATCTAACTTTTAGGAAATAAATGTGCTCAAAGGAAAATTGGAAAATTCCTTTGCAATGAAGGATTTGGGTGCTACAAAACAAATCCTTGGTACGAGAATAACTAGACACAGGAAAAATCACAAATTAACAATGTCTGAGAGTGAGTACGTACAAAAGTTGATGTAAATATTTAATATGTAGAATGCAAAACCAGTGAGTACACCTTTGGCTATCCATTTCAAACTAAGCAAGGAGATGTGCCCAAGACCCATGAAGAGATGGATTGTATATGTAAAGTTCCATACACATCAGTTGTTGGAAGATTAATTTATGCAATGATTTGCAACAGACTTGATATTGCACATGCAATGGGAGTTGTAAGCAGGGATATGAACAATCTGGAAAAAGACCATTGGATGGCAGCAAAGTGGATTATCAGGTATTTGATAGGCACCACAAATTAATCATTATGTTTTGGAGGTTCAAACATTGCTCTACAAGGATATGTTTATGTAGATATGGTAGGTGACAAAGATAACATGAGGATCACCACAGTGTATGTGTTTAATGTATGTGGAACAACTATCAATTGGGTTTCAAAATTGCAAAACGTTGTTGCACTTTCAACAATTGAAGAGAGTATGTTGCTGCTACAGAGGCTAGTAAAGAAATGATTTGGTTACAAAGGTTTATGGATAAGTTGGGTAAGAAGAAGTAGATGAGCAGGTTATATATTGATAGCCAGAGTACCATTCATCTTGCAAGGAATTCAACCTTTCATTCTAACATTAAACATATACAACTCATGTATCATTTCATATGGTTAGTTTTGGATGATGAAAAATTGAGGCTGGAAAAGATATACACTAGTTAGAATCTTGTAGATATGTTGACAAAGGTTGTAACTAGGGAGAAATTGAGTTGTTGCTCAGTTTCAATTAGCCTTCAAGAATGATGGTGAAGATGAGAAACAAGTAGGTCCAAAGTGGAAGCATTGTCTAGCAAGTGAAACAATGATGGAGTTGATATAATTAGTCTCCAAGTGAGAGATTATTGGATTTGGAGCTTGATTATCTTTCGGATTCATAGGTCTCTTTTCAACATTGTTTGGATTCCAATCCTCGATGGGGGGTGTGGGGGACTCCTCCCCCCCCCACAACTATTTATTCCTAGGGGATCCTGGGGAGGAATATATGAAAATTACCTTGTAAAATATTGTAGTTTCGTAGCCAATCTGGGTCGTTCATTAGGCAAATGATCTAACGATAGAAGTTGTGTTAATTTAGGGTTTTTTCCCTAGAAGGAAACCCTCGGTTTATATGAGGGAATTGTATTGTGATTTTGTATTATTATTATAGCAAGAAAGGGAGAGGACATTGTGTGAGAGTGAAGAGGAAATTATAACGAATCTGTTGTAGGTTGTATCTCTTTATTTTGCTGGATAATATAAAAGGAAGGACTATCTGTTTCTCCATGGGCATAGCCCAAATTTGGTGAACCATGTATATTTGTGTCTCTCTTGTTCTATGCATTTTTATATTTGTGTTTCCATAATAGTTTTTGTATTTCATTTCTCCCTTAATTAATTTCTAACAAAAATTTCTCTAATGCTCCATCTCGTTGGTCATCACTTCTCACTCTTCTAACATAGTTAGTGATATTCACAACCCCCTTAATGATTGAGTCTTCTTCGGTGATCTACCATGTCTAACACCATATCTAAATCAAAATCCTTATCAACATCCTCCTTGTATACCACACACTAAAAATAATAACAAGGTGCTTCTCTAATATTACCATCAATGGTATGGCTTCCATGATGGTCTTCAAAGCTAGCGGATAACCATAACAATTGATATCATTCACTTCTCCTTTCCTTAACTTTGCCCAATAGCCCTTACATCATTCTTCCCAATTTTACACTATCGATTCCTTCATAGCTAGAAATGAAGCTTTTTTTGGAGCTGTATCTAGTGGGTGGTGTTGAAGAAAAGGGTAACTAGGTTCATTATTTTTCAATGTGATTTTGATATTTGTAGTTGTCAAGAAAAATAATTATTATTGTTATAAATTTTATGAATGAGTTTCTTGCTCATTCTATAGGTGCACCGTCCTTCAAAGAAGAATACTGCAAACAAAATGATGAAGAGATCAGTTAAGTCGGCCTCAAAATAATTTTTTATGACACATTGGCTTATATGTGGAGACACAACATTTCAAGGTGACATGTCAGCTTATTTATAGAGACATAACCACTATATATACCTAGATAGGTTATTCATAAAACAAACAAAAATATTTCAGACATATCTACAACTTTGGATGAGTACAAAGGTACAAAATTTCGGATGGGTACATTAGGGTGCAGGAACTCGGATTCTTTGTAATGTTTGGTGGGTATAGTGAGTAAAGGATCTCAGATACTTCTGAAATATTTGTGGTGATTACAACATGTAATTACAGTGTAACCTTCTTGGTGGTGACAGTCTCAACATAGTTGTAATAATGAGGATCTTAGTGATACTCTCTCAGCATACTTCTAGATGCTATCATAAGTATCGATATATTTTTGATAAGGATATCTATTGTCTCGGCATACTTCTAAATATAATAATGATCTTGATGGAACACCATCTAGATGCATCACTCTTATATGTACATGTCTTAGTATAAGATCTCATTGCTATGATCTCTATGAAGATGCAGCCGTGTTGCAACATTAGTGATCTCAATGATGACCTTGATAGTGCAATAGTAATGAAGAATTCAATGAATCAACAATATTGATGATGACCTCAACAACAAGAAGAGTATTGGTGACTTGGTCTTGGAGTATACTAGTAGGTCAAGGGTTATGGTATTGGTGTTTTTCAATTGAATCTCCATAAGAAGAGTTTTGTGCGGGTTTTCCTCTCCAAGAGGGAGAGCTTTTGGCCCTAGTAGAATGCCAACACCTTGTGTTCTTGTCTCTTTGTTTTTGGTAGCAGTTTGATGAAGTGAACACACACTCTTATAATAAGAATAAGATCAAGTTAAGATAAATTTTAAAAGCACTTCACAAATTGTTATCAAGTCTAGAAGAATCTTACTAATGCTAACTGCCTTATATTCTTTGACAGGTATCAGAGCTAAGGTGCTGAAGTCAAATGAAGGGCACCAAAAGAGACATACAAGGATATGTCTTGAAGGACATCAAAGTAGGTTGAAAGGATTAAAGGAGCAAGTATACAACAAGTAGGTCTACAACAGTCATGGGGTATCAACTTTAGTAATTACAGTCATGCACTCAACTCATGCTCAATTTGATGGAGTATATCAGTGATTCGCACTTCTTGATCACTGAACTTTCTCCATACCATATAGTCTCAGAGAGAGAGAGAGAGAGAGAGAGAGAGAGAGAGAGAGAGAGATACTGTAGAAGTAATCCAAGGAATACCTCTCACAATCCATGATTACATCACTATCTCAGTATAGTTATTACATCAAGGCAATTTCGGTGATGAGACAATCTATCTATACAGTGCCACCCATAGTTTAATTATGTTATTCGTTGACAAGTTTGGGCTCTCAATACATTGCCTCTCTACATATCAATATACTTGTCAAAATCTCAAATTCTGTCTATGAATATGAACTCAATAGCATGATGCTCAGATAAGAAAATAATATCACTAGCATGTCAATAATATGTTGAAGTAAAAAATACCTTAAAGATGAATTGTGAAGGTTATGAAGCAGTTTCAGTGATGTCAAGACCACTAATGTCATGGTGCTAGAAGGTCTCCAAGGAAGTCGTGATGAAAGGATACTAATGATGGGAATCTCAAGAAAAATAAGCATCTGTTGGAAATAATACTGAGAGGGGGGGTGAATCAGTATTATCTAGTTCTTTTAACAAATATCCTGTGTTTACACTTTGAATTATTTTTGCATATCAGTACCATAAAATAATGAGCAAGAAAAACAGATAGTCACATCAAAGAACACCAAATATAAGGTGGAAACCCAATGTGGGTGAAAACCACCTGCTGCAATATGTCTCTATCTTCTTTCAAATTAGAAAATCATTTTACAATGGTCTTGTACTGATGCAGTCCTTTACCAGTACGCAGGCTGCAACCTGCAGAGAGCTACAACTCTCTCTCGTTTTCCAGTCTCTCCTGGAAGGGAGCTACAACCCCCTACTTCTTTTCTTTCAAGGACCACTTTTCATAAATTTTCAAACTGGATCCATAAACATCAAATGATCATCAAGCACCAGTAAGTCACCCAGATAACCAGATCCACAATAACAGTAAACTAAACCAAGAACACCTTATCAACAAAAAATCAGTCAACAAAAGATCTTAAGACAGATACGCAATTTCCTTTTCTCTGCCGCCTCTGTGGCGTCTCCTGTGGCGTCTCCGCACTGCGCCTTCTGTGGCACCTCTATGGCATCTCCTGTGGCGTCTTCGCACTGCACCTTCTGTGGCGCCTCTGCACTGCGCCTTCTGTGGCGTCTCCGCACTGCCCCTTCTGTGGCACCTCTGTGGCGTCTCCTGTGGCGTCTCCGCACTGCGCCTTCTGTGGCGCCTCCGCACTGCGCCTTCTGTGGCGCCTCTGTGGTGTCTCCTGTGGCTCCTCCGCACTGCGCCTTCTGTGGCGTCTCCGCACTGCGCCTTCTGTGGCGCCTCTGTGGCGTCTCCTGTGGCGCCTCCGCACTGCGCCTTCTGTGGCGCCTCTATGGCGTCTCTGCACTGCGCCTTCTGTGGCGCCTTCTCACTGCGCCTTCTGTGGCGTCTCCTGTGGCGCCTCCGCACTGCGCCTTCGCACTGCGCCTTCTGTGGCGCCTCCGCACTTCTGCAGCTGCAACGCTTGAGAGATCACCCTTCACAGATTCGCTTTCCACTTCACTTTCATATAGATCGAACTTTTGAAACAATAACCCAATATTTCAGATCTTAAGATATTCAACCCAAAAGCATACCCAAGCCAAATGATCTCCTTTGCTTTAAATAGGCAAGCTCTTCCTCAAATCATGGACCAATACCACAAGCCAAAACCATAGGATCAAAAAACTGTGGGACTAATACCATGAACCAACCATGAAAGTGCGTGAACTTTTCTCCACATGAAATAAACTTTTCTCTGCATAAAATTCCGTGAACTTCTCTCTACATGAAATAAACTTTTCTTTGCATAAAATTCCGTGAACTTTTCTCTACATGAAGTAAACTTTTCTCTGCATAAAATTCCGTGAACTTGAAAATAACTTTGCTGCACTATAATTTATCATCTGAGTGATTTGCCATCAAGGACAACGCTTGTCTCATATTGCCAACACATTTCTCCTTCACACGCTGTTGTATCTTTCTTTCATTCTGCGTCCAACCCTTCTTTCTGTCGACCACATCCGCCTGTTCATTTGCTTCATTTTCTGCGCTGTCTATACTCCCGTGGCTCCATTCTTCCCTCATCTCGTTCCCATTGTTCAATGCCACCACCTGCAACCGCATTTTTTTTGTAATAAGTGTGCCATTCACTGCCTGCACACCGCACGCAGTCAGCTCCGTCTCCATTGTTGGACACCTAATCCTCAATGGGTTAGTGTGGAAGCCGAATGGACAAAAAGAGTCCAAGAGACCTTGGGATGTGAATTCCAACGGTCACAACAATGTACTATAAATGTATATCATTTGTGAATAAAAATAGTATTGCATGTTTTATCTTTCACATCTCTCTTGCTGTCCATGTTTGTTTAACATGGTATCAGAGCCATGATGTGTGGCCTGTGTAGTTTTCTTTCTCAGGGTTTATCCTTTAGTTAAAAAAAAATGAGATGTTGTTATTCCCTGAGCAACTGGTCTGAGCTGCCTTGAATAGTGCTGGCCTAGTCTTCATTACCTGTAACGCTCCATTAATTCTGCCTGCCTGTTCTTCTGAATACAATAATCGCTCTCTGACTGTCATAAACGTTTAAAAAGAAAAAGAGCGTCATTACACCTGCGCCTCTGCTGCCTGACAATTCACCTGATTATTCTCACCTGCGTTACTAAATGTGTTTGAATAGCCATTAAACTTGAACGCTGTGGCACGCTGTTTGCATAACGTTTGGCGTAAACAACGTTTGAGTTTTGAATTTCCGATCCTTCCTCCTCTCGCTGTCCTGACAGAGAACTGAACAGTCAGACCATGTGGATTCTTAGCACTAGTTGATTTCGAAATGCTGTTCCTTTCAGAATTTATCGTTTCAAATTTTGTGGATGCCATCGACCTATTTGTAAATTGTTCAACCTCATCTTCTTGTGACATCGTACCATCTTTCCCGAGCTTGTTTTTGGAAACACACTCGCTGGAAGCATCCTCCGCTTTTCCGCTTTCCGCTTTCATCAGCGCGCATGAATGTATAGTCGAATAAGTTTCAATTTGGGTTTTACCAATTTATCGAGCTGTTTGGAGCTTCATCTGGAGGATTGAGAGCAGCAGCGAGGACTTTAGACGTCGTGGAATACGAGCCCTCCCAGGAAGACCTCAAAGTGCGTAGCTATTTTTAAGTTGAAGGTGCTCTGATGTCTAACTGGGTTTCTCTGTGTTTCTAGCTTGAAATGTGATTATGAAACCTGTGTGAAAAGTCTACGAAGGAGACATCGAATCTCCTCTGTGTTGCATCGGAGAGAAAAGCCCAGTTGACGTTATTTTCCAGGAAAGATTCATAATTCGGCAGCTGTTGATTGACAATAGCTTCTGCTCCAAATTTATAAAGTATTGTGAATTAGGCTCTTTGAATTTGAGACTAGTGGTCAGCTTTTAAGTGGAACGCCTTGCAAATGAAGATAACTCCAGTTATTGGGTGTAGCACCAGTTGTTAATTCGCCCAGCTTTTGAATGAATGCGATGATTGGAGCCATTCTAGAGGAGTTTAGGTTAAAATGTGAACAATGGAGGTCAAATATCTTTGATCAATTCATTGACGACGGTGTTGTTGAAAACATCAGAGGGAAGTCGCCCATAGAAAGCTGCGATATCATTTCTGTTCTAAGTTGTTGTGTGAAAGTAGCGCTAGCCAGAATTCGTAGGAACCGGTATCACTTTGGAGTTCCTGAAATTGCTAGTGGGTTCAGTTGAACAGAGGAGTGAATTCAATATGTGAATTGGCCAGCTCCTGGAACAGTGTATTGACCTAAGATGCATTTATTAACAATATACCTGTAAGTGTATTACAGAGGATTGAACTGTATACATTGATCGCAATTGATCTCTGCACTTTATAGATGTATACTCTTAGCATTCTTATATATATGGAATGATCTCGACACAACAAGTTGATGTATAATCTATAGCCCTCATTACTCTTGGTTTGATAGTCAGTTTTACGACACTTGTTTTTTGACAAGTTACTCGCTCTCTGATATGGCACAATCATAGTATATCGTTGTTGCAGCAGTTTAATGGATGGTTCAGTTATATTTTTGAAACATAAAGCCAAGGCCTATCAATGCAGTTATGAGATTGCGGAGAGCCTCTGAGAGATTTGTCGTTGCTGCATTTTTTAATAATTTGTGTATCTTTTGAAAGACGACTAAGAAGTTCCCCAGTTCGTGTGACATCAAAGAATGCGATCTCTTGGTTAATAAGATGTCAAAATAAATCCTTTCTCAGTCGAGCAACAACACGCTCACTTGATGATGCAAACCACCATCCACGCAGTACAATAGCAAATGAACCAATTAAGATTATAAGAAGAATTTCCACAATAGTGTTTTTGATGGTATTAAAAGCATCTGCTTTCTCTTCTTCCGTTCTCAAATCTTTGCTGACAATATCAATAATCTTGTCGCCATATTTTGGAACTAAAATATTTGTTGTGGATGCAATGAAAAGTGCCACAGTTGCAATAGTTTGCTTATTAAGCCACCAACGCTTGCCCTGCGTTTTTCTTTAATTTGCAGGATTTTCTTTGTGTAGCTTGAAGATATTTAGCAGCTGATAGTTTTGCAGCAGTCGAGGGATTTCTTCAAAATATTAGAGGATTTGGGTAACTGTTGGCTAAATATAGAAGGACTCGGTGATATTTGTATAATTTTCATAGTTTCAAGATATCTCTGGTTGGTTTTTTCCCGTTAAGCTACAGGGCTTTCTTGTGTAACTTGAAGATATTTAGCAGTTGACATTTTTCTGTGGGATTTTGGAGGTTTTTTAAGGTGTAGAAAAATGGCTAAGCTTGAAAGAATAATAGATTTATTGAGAACTCTAATCATATCCACTGCTGACAGCGCAATCATAATCAATAAAGACATTATTGCTGACATTCAAAAATGTATACAAAATGCACAAGAAAAGATAGAGTTTTTGCAGCTTGAGACAAAGCTCCAGCAGGAAGAATTACACAAGTGGAGTCATCATTTTGAACCTGTTTCTGTTCAGAATATTGAAACAGACTCCCATAAACAGCAAGTCAATAATGTTACTGTTCATTCAAATAAAGCAGCAGTTGTACATGCAGATGCAGAAACTCAGTCTGCACTTCCTAAGCCCATCATTAGACCTTGGGAACAACTTGTCCACAACAAGCACAGAACTGGTCTTGGATATGACAAGGACTTGTCCTTTCATATTCCAGACTATGCCAAGCCCATTCAGTTTCAGAGTGCTGGATTTATTCATGACAGTTCACCTGCTCCTCAAGACAGTTCAGCTCCAGCTATTCCAGACTGTGCTCCTCTTCCACAGCAACAACAACAACAACAGATCGTGAAATGCCAACACTGTGACTGAGTTGGCCATTTGAATGATCACTGTTTTGATCTTCATCCATGTAAGCATTGTCATAAAACCAGTCATTCTTCACACAGATGCTTCAGAAACAAACGTCCTGCAAGAACAAAGATT
>APFE030155233.1:0-17232 GCA_000404065.3 Pinus taeda
TTAATTAAAAAATCAAATTAAATATTGAAAGGGGAACTGTGTCAAGAGGATGGGCTTGGTGTGATGGCTAGGGTTTCTTAGTGTTTTCTCTTTCCTTATGTGGTTGGGTTCCTTCAGACATCAAATCCACCTTCTACGTGATCGCTAGGGAATGATCTCACTCTCGCGGGTCTCATAATGGAGTTTTTGAATGGATTCAATATTGGTTTCAATCTCCTGCATGGGGATGGAGACTGACAGCCTGGGCCATCGGTAGTATCATTCACCAGATTGTCGATGCAAAGCATCTTCTTACCCTGTACATACACAATGGAATAGATAGAAGTGAAGGATGTCCCATTCATGAGGTTGGAATGGACCTGTGTAGGATTAAGGCGAATATGGAGCATAAATCTTATAACTTAAGCAATGTCTTTCGGTAGAAATCACATAAGAGAAAGTTTTGGCTAACACATTTCGAACGAGCAAGTGTGGTTCATCATAAGTACCAAAATGATGAACCAAACCTATTGGCTCAAAACACATGGGCCAAAAATTTCTCTTATGTGATTTCTACTGAAATATTTTGCTTAATTTAGTATGGATCGCAGAAGCTTGAATACAAAAATGTTATAATTGTCTGCTCTTATTAAGAATAGAACTATTGATCAGATCTAAAGGAAAAATCTTGTCTAGAGAAGTGAATGTTCCACCTCAAACACATCATTTCATAGGTCTCTTGTTAAATATCCCAGATCTGGATATTCCCAATCCTCTAAGTACATTAGGTTGTCGAAATGGAGGAGTAATGTTAGATATGGAGAGTCTGCTTCACATTTTTCCATATCAGAATTTTCCTCCATCAAAGTGGGTGGGTTCGGCGGTTTGGCCATCGCTTATGAATTTAATACTACCATATAAACCACTCTCACTCTTTTCATCTCCACACTTATTCATTGATTCGACTGAAGATCTGTGTGACTGTCAAGTATGGGCACTTTATCTGGTAGCCTTCCAATTTTTTATCAAATCCCCACATGGAAAATCAATATTATTTTGGTTTCGGGACACAGAGAACATCAAACAATTAAAGCACAATATCATGCACACTATAGGTATCCCGATGCTCCTACAAAGTCTAATGTTCAGAGGAAAATCCATGCAGGAAGATGTGATGTTACAAGATTATAACATCCTCCCATCATCCACTATCATATTAAACTGGAGGCTTCGAGGAGGATCACCTCGACCAAGAAATTCAAACGCCACACAGGGAGTGTCAGGATCTAGTATTCACAAAGGAGCATAATCAAATCAAGGGTAAGAAAATGCAGACTTTTAGTTCATAGATATCCTCCAATCCAAATTTGTTGCCTCAACAACACTAGATAAGAAACACAATATACCCAACTCTTACATAGTGGAACAACTGAATCAAATCCAACTAATGATTGTAAATCTACCATAAACAAATGATTTGTGCACACAATATGAATCTCAAGAAGTATTATGCAAATTCAATAGTTTTTGGCCAAAACCAGTGGATCATTTCCATTGGATATTCACAAATTGTACAATAAATTGTGACATGCAGCTTTGCTCCAGGGGCTTTTTCATAGTAAAATTTACATCGTGAGAGGATTGTGAATCTATATTGCAAGAGGATCCATGGTTTTGGGGCTCTGTGGGACTTTTTGTCACCCCTTAGTTCCCAGATTTCAACGCCAATATAATGGTAGTATCTTGAATGTCAGTTTGCGTTGGATTGTATAATGTACCGTTATATTTTTGGCTCTAGAAAGTGATAGAAGCCATTGGGAACATATTATGGTGATATATAAAGAAAGATACCCAAACATTTGAGCAATAAATCTACACAATCGCCATAATTTATGTGGAGATAGAATTAAACAAAGGATTGTCGGATAATATTTTGTTGACACACAACAAGAAATGCTCGACACAGTTCCTAGATTTTTGGAACACAACATTTAGATGTCGAATAAGCCAACAAATGGGAAATCCACAAAATTCATTCCCTGATGTCAAGAAAGTGCCTCAAAGGAAGAAGAAAACAAGAAAGTAACCGAAGGGATGGAAATTGCCACAAAATTTTCCTGATGAAGAAGAGGATTATGAAGAAGTGGATCCTCCTACCAACGAAGAAGACCAAAATACACAAGAAAATGTAGAAAAGGGGAGCCTTAATCATCAAGTTTCAGGAATTCGACCAAACACATCGAGGTAGGAGATGGGATTCACTGTAGAAATGAAGACAAGGGACTCAAAATTTCATCATGTATCTGAAAGTTTGGATTCATATAAGGTGTAGTGCCCACTCTAGTTTCTTGACTCTAATATGACATTATCTTACATACTTTAGTCTACGAGTAACTCAAGCTGAAGATCCAGAAACGTGACTCCATTATCAGTGAATGTGATGGATATGTATGTTCTCTATTAATATTATGATTACGATATAATTAATCGTTATGTGTACTCTCTATTAATATCATGATGGTGATAGTAGTAAAGGATAGACGTATTTCTATTGATGTTATAATGATGATAGCTTTGATCTCTATGTATGGTTCCATTAAGGTTATGATGATGCTAGTCTTGATGGAGGTATCGCCTATGTTAGCTACTTACATTAGCTACTTAGGTATACAATCGGTCTAGAAATCCTATTATAAGGTATACACACCATCAACATAACAAAATTTTTTCACAAATTCATTTATATGTATTTCAAATTTGTAAATTATGCATTCAATTTTTTTTAATCACTAATATTTATATTAATATACATTAATATATATATATATACACATTTGTAATACAATTTATTAATATATTTTTTAATCGAATCAAGGGCAAGTAAATGGAGTCTTTTCATTCATATATATCCTCAAAGGAAAATTTGTTTCCTCAAAAACACTAAATTAAAAACACAATATACTCGACCCCTACATAGTGGAACAACTGAATCAAATCCCAGTAATGACTGTAAATCTACCATATACAAATTATTTATGCATAGCATATTAATCTCAAGCAGTACTATGCAGATTCAATAGTTTTTGGCCAAAACAGGTGGATCTCTTCCATTAGATATTCCGAAATTGGACAATAAATTTTGAGATGAACCTTTTCTCCAAGGGCTTTTTCATAGTAAATTTTGCATCGTGAGAGGATTGTGAATATATATTACAAGAGGGTTCATGTTTTTGGGTCTCTATGGGACTTTTGGTCACCTCTTGGTTCCTAGATTTTGATGCCAATATAATGGTAATATCTTGAATGTCAGTTTGGGTTAGATTGCATAATGTACCCCTACATTTTTTTCTCCATAAACTGAGAGAATCCATTGGGAACTTATTAGGGTGATACATCAAGAAAGATACACAAATGTTTGAGCAAAAAATCTACACAATCGCCATAATTTATGTGGAGGTAGAATTCAACAAACGATTGATGGATCATATTCTGTTTACACACAAGAAGAAGTGCTCATCACAGTTCCTATATTTTTGGAACACAACATTTAGATGTCGAATAAGCTGAAAAATGAGACATATTCAAATTCATGTCATGATGCTAGGAAAATTCGTCAAAGGAAGAAGAAAACAAGAAAACAACCCAAGGGATGGCAATTCCCACAGAATTTTCCTGATGAAGAAGATGATGATGAAGAAACATATCCTCCTATCAATGAAGAAGCCCAAAATACACAAGAAAACATAGAAAAGGGGAGCATTAATCATGAAGTTTCAGGAACTCCAACAAACACATTGAGGAAGGAGATGGTCCCCATAGCAATGGAGACAAGGGACTCAAAATCTCATCATGTATCTCAAAGTTTGGATTCAGATAAGGGAAATCCAAGAATGAATGAAGGGACCCATCTAGCACTTGTAATTGCCACTACTTCCTAAGGAGAATGGAGAATGGTTAAAAATAAGAAATGGAGAAAAGGGTAACCTATTTACCACCATTTTGGAGTCATATTGTTTGTCTCTGTGATCACCAATTTTGATTGGCATGATTAAATGCATTATCAACATCTACAACATTTAATTTTTTTTTCATTATAAAATTATAATTTTTCCTAAGGAAAAAAAAATATATCAATTATAAATAATTAGAAAAAAATCTGATTTCCAAATACACATTGAATAGTATAGTGGTTGTTACAAAAAAAATCTTGGTCATTCATGATGTCATGGTCAATTACTAGAATAAGTGAAATTTTATTAAATTGACCATGGATATGATAATGCAAGAATTCAATTCATTTGAAGTGTATCTCTTGCATTGGATACTATGCATGCTTAAAATCATCATAGAAGTTATTTGTACGAAGTTCATATATAATTTGATTAGTGACCTTCCATATGGTATATTAAATAGATGTTAAAATGTATTCATGTTGCGAACAATAACCAACAGGGTGAGATACAAAGATAATTAGATGTTAAAATGAATTCATGTTGCTAACAATAACCAACATTGTGAGGTAGAGACAGAATTTGATTTATAATGAATTCATGTTGCCAACAATAACCAACAGGGTAAGGTAAAATATGTCTACTGGAATTTTACTAAGATATAAATAAATATTTACATATTTATTTTGGACTTTTACATAGGCCTAAATAAATGTTTACTCTACTCCACACTCTCCCCATGGATAAAGTCAATACCACAACGGATGAAATTTTTTGAATTCCTCAATCTAATTACTCCAGTCCCAGTATTTCGGCAATGTCAGTAGTCGCTCAATGCCTCTACTCGTCACTAATTGCCTCTGAGTCGTTAGAAAATTCAAAAGCTCCACAACGTGCCTAATAAGCCTATGACATGATTATTTTCAACAATTCAATAAAATTGTTGATTTTAAACAATTCAATAAAACTCCATATAATTCGGTGGAATGAAGAAGAGAAGAAATGGTTGCTGGGGTGCGCATTGGCTGCAAAAAATGAGAACGGACGAATTGGAATCTGCCACTTTCAACTTCCCACCTAGATATTCTACTTGCCATTGGCCATTATTGGAGGATGGGTTCTGAGCAATTGAAACTGAGTTTTCCATTAATTATTATTTTTCTCTTTTGTTTTATTAAATTTCATATTAATAATTTGTTTCAGGGATCTATTGGGTGTATTTGATGACATTCGATTGATAGTTGCATGTCATTTTTTTTTTTAGATTTTATATGTGAGTTTGAATTTTAGTAAAAGGGTTTAAGAAAATTTAATAGTCTGTTTAAAGTTTATTTAGGTTTATTTTTAAATTTCTATAATTTTTTTATTTACATTTTCAATTTAATTCTCCATAAAGTGAAATCCATTTTAATTCTTCTCATTGCATATAATAATATCATAGAATTTATTTTATTCTTTTCCCCATTTTATTGTAAATTATTTCTCAAAATTTTAACATTGTAATTATTTTTCTCTATATCTTATTATTAATACCCATTTTACAATTTTTTTGCACAGAGATGGAGAATGAAGATGATTCAGAAATACAATTTATAATTTTTTGTTTATCTATATGTAAAATATATTAATATTTGTAAACAATCAAAAACTATATTGATAAGATTTGTATTTATTTTCACAGAGGGGAGTTTCGATCTCTCTAAGACCTCAAGATAGCTATGGATATGGTTATATGTGAGGTATGTCTAGTGTGATTATGGTTATTTTTTTATTATGCTTTTTCTCTCTTCTTAAATAATTTTACAAAAAAAATTGTGGAATGTAGTAAAAATTATAAAATGGTAATAATTTGTTTAAATAAATTGATATTGGTAATGAATGAACAATTAAACTTTAAACAAAATAAATAACTTGAACTTCTTTCTCCCACAATGAACCTGTGTTACAACTTATTTTCCTCGTTGATCAAACCTTAAGCTCCTTCGATCTATGCCTCATTTATTAGTCACCTTAGTCCTTCAATGGTGATGCATTTAGGGCCAACTTGGTCCAATCTCACACTTCCCCCCAATAGTCCACATGTGTCCAATACCAAAATTTGCAACCTGGATCTCTGATTCGACTAGCAAATCAACATCAATAAGAGGATACACATACCTTTCTTTCCAATATACTCCTGGTCCTCTTGTCCTAAACATATAAGCTTCTGGAGATATGGTTAGGGCACATCAACAACACTAAATGGCTACTACCAACTATGTTTCCCTTCTCCAAAGACATTCTCTTCTTATGATTTCCTTTCTATACTTCCAAAGTATTATTTTGGGCGTAAGGAACCTACTCAAAATACCTTGCAATTCTCTGTCTCACAACAACAAGTGATCTGAGCTATCTAGAATTGAAGAAACTTTTGTTCAACTACCTCTCTTATTGGAGTCACTATTGCTAAGCTAGAGATGTTTTAGAAGCCCTCTTGACCATCCAAATTATGCCTCCAAAATGATCTTCTAACAACAATTCCCTGTGGCCTCAATAAAGATCTAAACACCACACAAAAGTAGCAAAGAAAATTACACAAACTTAACTTAGAACTACGACCTTATTCATCATGGCTATCCACACCCAAACATAAGAGAAATTATTGCACATCTTGTGCCAAAGTCATCCTCCTTGCTAGCTTGTGAGCTACCTCAAGTTCACTATATATCTCAAAGTTATACCTAATTTGATTTGCACTTTGGATGTGCTCTAAATCTCCAACAATTAACTTCTATTTATATGCACACACGTTGCTCCATAAATTTTTCCGTGGGGCATACTTTAGCCCAAGTTGACCTGCCCAACTAGACAAGTTAACCACCAACCACATATAAAAATTATTATCTCTTATTAGAGACATCTATTTCGAGTGACTTTCACTACCTTTTCTCCTCTAGGTGTCCTCTAATACCTCACTAAAAGTCCAATTGTTTTTTCCAAATTAATTTTGGTGCAAAACTCGAAGCTTGGGTTCTAATGCCATATCAATTATGTTGCTCTTCTTCATCCAAACACCAATTGCTAGGGCTTCAAGCTCTTCCTAGGCTACTAAATCTCATTAAACTCTTTATATATAGAAACACAAGAGATTTCATATTATACTGCAATTGACCATATGCTTAGAGAACTAAGTCAATAGGCTAACAAAATATTCCCAATTCCACCACAAGCTTGAGAAGGGATAGGGGATATAATTTTACTCTTTTTAGACACTGAAAAATAAGAAGAAAGGAAAGAAAAATTATACCCAAGGCCATCTAAAGTTTACATCTTAGTACCTATCATAGAATCTTCTAAGTAGATTGCAAGTTGAGACTCACAATGTTCGAAATTGATTCACACGTCAACATATAATACCGGTTGAAAAGAAAATTTGATGAGTATTTAACTACAAGGCCCACAATACTGATAGAACTTAGGCTCAATTTCCTAAGAAGTGTTGGAGCATACACAAGAAAAGGGTAAAAATAGCAAAGAAGCATAGAATTGCAACAATTTCTAGCATCATCTATCGGAAGGGACACCTTGTAGTAACTTGGACATGTCAAGGATGTATTCATTGAAATAAAAATATAGTAAATGATGGTAGATCACAAAATAGAGGAGAATCAACAATTCACTTCAACAAAAGTTAGCGTATAAAATGGAAGTTCGACACAGACAGAATTGAGGACAGTTGAGTGATTGCAATGAGAAAAAAAAATATCTAGACATCAAATTGACTTCTAATTCACCCTGTGTGACTACCACAACAATTATTGAATAAAAGGATTATGAAGATAAGATTTCATCCAAGCAAGTTGTACTCGGGAAGTCCCATATAATAATACTATGTGAGAAGATATATTAAAGGAAATTCTAAAGAAAACTACTTTACAAGGAGATGTTACCTCAACCTCACCTACAACTGACGAACAAGATCCTCTAGTAGAGTGAAATACACCCAACACTTGAGCTCCATAAGTAAAGAAAGGCTAAAAGAAAAATCTACTAAGAAACCTGACCTAAGGCATGCTTGAGATAAACCAATATTTGAAGCACTAGAAAAGTCTATGTGAGCAACATAGAAAAAAATTAAAAGAAGGATATTGGATAGTAGCAAGATTTAGCAAAGACAACAACAACAAAGGGATATTTAGTTAGAATGTTAGAACCAGGATATAAAGTGCAACTATTAGAACATAAAATACTAGTTGATCACCAATTGTTAAGGCACATATCACTGGCCAACAAGGTAGAATATTTGAAATATTTAAAAGCATTTGATGCCCATGAAAGTATAGTTGTATGGAAATGATCTATATCTTATCAACATATTAAAGTGCTTGCACCAACTACTTATCAAACAAAATTCCCTATGACTTCAACACCAACACATACAATAGCACAATCATCTTGATCATCTTCCTAACAATATAAATTTAATTTCTTTGAGCTAAGCTTTTAGGATGTTCTCTCTCTTTTGAACAACAACATCACACTTAGGAAATTGAAGTTGAAAGTTCCAATAGATCGACTAGGGAACGGAAAAGAAGAAGAATTCACATTTTAAATCTTGTATATGTAATTCAAGAAGTTCTCGTGAACCTGAAACTACATCTCCTAATTAGCCAACCACCCTTCTGGAAGAACTTTTATTTATTCTTTTGCTAAAGCAAGTATGGATCCTTCTATTTCATAAAACCAAAAAGATAGTGTACAATTTTACATGCAGGGAGAACCTTATAGTTTTAATAAGAATCTCGAGCCCATGGAAAAACGAACAAAAATGCCACCTGGCTACCGACAAGCATGAGAACCAACCAGGAACACTGCTGTAGAGGAAACCCTATTCATCTGAGTCATCCAATAAAAGTGCAATAAGATCGACACATGAGGAGGATATTGCTCCGTCAAAAAGGTCAAAGTATAAAAGTCTCGCCTCCCAAGATGCACGAACCATCGCAACCGTTGATCGTTTTTGACTAGATACAATGGATGATGTCGATATCACATGGGATAAGAAAGGTCGATGATAGTGAGAGGGGAAGAATGGTTATTGGAACCCTCTCCCTGCGACGTGTTGGAGGGAGAATGGCATCGCGATGTTTTCATCAAAAACGCTTTCCAACAAAACACTGTGCGATCAACCAGAAACTGCCTTGGGGGTGGTAAACCATGCTGAGACTCCAAATTCTTGAAGGCCCGGCCACTAGAAAACATAGGGCTCTGTCTGCACTTGTGGATTATCCTTGCTCGAACTTGAAACCCTAAATATATAAGGGGTTTTTCATTAAATGAAGAATTGACAGAATCGTTTTGATCCACACGGTAAACAAAGAGCATCCTCTCGTTTGCTTTGGGAGTATGAGCGACCAGACTAGGAATCCGCCGCACCACATAACCGTTTATCCGATAATGATGACACAAGTTGATGTTGAAATCAAAGGTTGAGTCAATTTGATCCCTTCTCCCAGGCTCTATCTTTAAACTCCAGCTTATCATTATCTGCATTTTCCTCAACAACCGTCTTTAACCTACTTTGCGGCAGCTCATGCCAATTTGATGTCACTATGATCTCTACAGTGATAACAGCCCGGTTGGCGAGCAAATCAGCCACTTTTCTTGCCAACTTACGGACACACTTGAAGCTAACAATATGGAGGCTTTGAACGTGGTTTTGAATCCATTGATATCCTTGAATTAGTCTCCAATTTTTTTAGTCTTTTTTTAGCTTAGAACCCGCGCTCATTTTCTTGAATGAATTGATAATAAGTTTAGAGTCAGCCTCCACTATCACATTTTGTCTATTGTCCTGACTCAGGAGCTCTAAAAATTGTTCCATAGCCATCAACTCTGCGAATTTATTAGTGGCATGTCCCAAATGACAGTGGAAAATGAAGATGACAGTACCTACCTGATCTCTAAGGACCCCTCCATAACCAGTTGCGCGCGGGTTGCCTTTTGAGGCTCCATCTATGTTGTATTTCAAATATTCCTTTGGAGGAGGATGCCAGAAAGCCTTTGCTTCCCTCAAGGAGATTGGATTCCTATCTAGACCCTGAGGAGAGATGCTTTGCAGGCCCAGTGCACAAAGAATTCTTAGGTCAATATCTGAAGGAGGGTTCTTGAGGATGTTTCAAACTATGGTGCTAACTGTTTCCTTCAGATGTTTTAAGATCAGCTCAAAAATGCATTGGGAAGTTCTCTTTACTTCTTTAAATATTTGGTTGTTCCTTTCTTTCCAAACATTCCAGACAATGAAGCTCAGAAAAAGGGCCCAAGCTATGGCTAGAACTTCATTGTCTGTAAAACCCTTTCTCCAGTTGGTCAGGGTGTTGCAGATGCTATTTTTGTCCATATCCGTCTGTTGGAAAATAAAAGCAAAAGAGTCCCACAGGCTAGAGGAGAACATACAACTGTTCAGAAGGTGCTCCATGATTTCCTCCTGCCCCTCACAAACCTGACATCTGGAAGGTCCCAGAATGCCCCTTTTCCTGATATTGTCCCAGTTTAAAATTTTCTTGTGCTCAACGAGCCACACGAAAAGTTTAATCTTCATCCATCCCTGGTGTCTCCAAAGGTTAAGCCAAGTTTTGTCTGGAGATTGATAATTAAGGTCAATGAGAATGAGGTTTTCTTCCTTGAGGTTAAAAACCCCGTCATTATAGTTTCCCCATCTCAGCTGATCATGGCCGTAAAATTTCAGAATATTCCTTTGGTATAACTTTTCCTTAAGTGTTTCTGCGTTAGTCTTCAGGGCACTATTGTCCCTAAGATCAAAATTCCTCTAGATTCTCTATTTATCATTGTTATTGGTTTTCTCCCAAAAGTCTTTCACCTTAGAAAGTCTGTTGCTACCATTGATTTCCTTGAAATCTGTTAGGTCTTCATTTAATAATATAGGTTCTTGTTGCCATCTATCCTCCCAGAACAAGCTGAGCTTTCCTTCTCTAATTTCCCAGAAGCTGTTTCCTTGGACTAAACTCCAGTTATCCCAGGCTTTGTTCCAAATGTGCGAGCCCTTTCTGTGACATGACATTCTTATTAGATCATGGTTATGCCAGGAGCTGGCATATTTTTCTTTCCAAATGTTTGCCCACTGAGT
The DNA here is from genome assembly GCA_000404065.3 of Pinus taeda. Taxonomy (NCBI): domain Eukaryota; kingdom Viridiplantae; phylum Streptophyta; class Pinopsida; order Pinales; family Pinaceae; genus Pinus; species Pinus taeda. The sequence continues at coordinate 11,056 of APFE030155233.1, forward strand.
CTCTGGTAACCCAACGCCACCATAATTTGGCACCTAGAACCTTGCTGAGTAAGTCAGGATCATCCAAACCTAGCCCACCAAAGCTCTTAGTTTTGGATATCTTATCCCAAGATACCACGGCCCATTTCTTATGCTCCTTCCCCTTGCCCCAGAGGAGTTCTCGTTGGATGGATCTGAGCTGATGTAGAACACTTTGAGGAGCTGGTAGACTAGATAGTATAAAGGCAATGATAGATTGAAGGATAGCTTTTGTTAGCACTAACCTACCAGCTAAATTTAGAGATCTGTAGGTCCATTTCTCGACCTTGTCTAGCAATTTGTTGATAACAAGTTACCATATGCTCTTGTGTAAGGGTTTGGCAGTGAGAGGAACTCCCAAATACTTCGAAGGGAGGAACTCCCATTGGAAGCCCATAATTCTAGCAATGTTCCTTTGTATAGTAATGTGAGTATAAAAGAAAAAAAAAATTGATTTAGAAAGATTTACCTCCAAAACTGAAGCCGTGGCAAACTCTTTCAAGATTTTATTATAGGCCAGAGCTTCCTTGACTATGGGGATTCCTTGTAGCATAGTGTCATCCACAAATTTTTGATGTGTTAAAACATGCCCCTCTTCAAAAATTTGATTACCTTTGACTGAGCCCACTACCTTCGGTTGTTTGATTTTCTCCCTAGCCCTTCCATCATTAGAATAAAAAGAAAGGGAGAGAGTGGATCTCCCTACCTTAAGACTCTTGAAGGAGTGAAAGTCTTCCAGGGTAATCCATTAACCAGGATTGAAAAGCTGGGTGAGGTGACTAGGTCCATAACCCATCTGATCCAGTTATGATCAAACCCAAAAGAATCAAGAAATTTTCTAATATATGTCAAGTTTAGCTTATCATACGCTTTGGCTATGTCCAGATGCATGATCATGCCAGCTCTCTTGTTGTTAGTCAAAGAGTGAACTACCTCATGAGCTTGAATGATGTTGTTGACGATTTGTCTACCTTCCACGTATCCTGACTGTTCCACTGCCACCAGGGTGGGAAGAAGGGGTTTTAGTGCATTAGCAACCACTTTGCAGATATTTTGAAGACAACATTGCATAATGCAATGGGTATGAACATATGAGGCATTAGGGCAACATCCTGGTTAGGGATCACGACGATAAAAGTGGTGTTAAGCACCTTCAGGATAGTTTTATCCCTCCTTGAGTCTTCCACCATGCTCAAAATGTCCTGTTTTACAATATTCCAGGAAGCTTTGAAGAAGTCTAGATTGAACCCATCTGGACCTGGTGCCTTCCCATTTTGTATCTCATTAAGGACCTCCTTGACCTCCTCTTCTGACACTGGTATGTTGAGGTTGAAATTGTCTTCTTTCGATTCTAGCTTAGGTATATGCTTAGTAATCTCCCTGATAGATTGATCTCTGTTAGTGCAAGTTTCCTGAGCAATGCCCCGAAAGTGTTGTACTAGTTCTGTTTCTATTTCTTCATGCATGCTCAACATATTACCTTTCTTGTCCTTAATAGTAGAAATCCTATTGTGAGCTCTGTTCACCATAGTGGCTCTATTGAAGAATCCAATGTTGCGATCTCCCTCTTTTGGCCATTGCAGTATGGAATTTTGCCTCCAAAAAATTTCCTCTTGATCATAAGATCTTCTGAGATTATAAATCTATCCAATTTGGATGCGACTTGGGACTCTCCTCCTCTTTTATTATTCCAATTAAAGGTACCATTATTCGTGGCAATATCCACGAGCTTCATAATATCTAGGAAGGTTAGAAACGCACAAGAATCTTTGGTTAGAATTCTAGTTCCTCCTTTTTTTTCCAACAAAATTTTTATCATATTGGAATCCCCTCCCAAGATCTAGGGGATTTTCGGATGATGTTCCTTCAACTTCTTTAGTGAATCAAGAAACAAGAGTTTTCCCTCCAACCTTTGGGGGCCATACACATTCGTAACCAAGTACATTTCCTTATTTCCCACTAGCCGAATGACCATTCAAATATAGTTTCTCGAGGCTTCTGCACCTACCATGTCAATCTTTTGGGGGTTCCAAAGCATGAGAATGCCTCCAACTGTATTCTCTACTTTGACCTCCAAAAAATCAAACCTGTTGAGCCATTTACCATGAATCTATTTTATCTTTTGAATGGAACATTTTGTTTCCTGAATGAAGATCACATCCGGGGCTACTTGCTTCATTCTATTACTTGCCATGGGTCATTATAGGTTAATAAATTTTTTAAATAATAAATAAAATCATATAGGTTAATATTCATTTTTATTAAAGTCATATGGATTAACAATTCTCTTTATTGGTAATTAAAAAATATATAATTTATATTTTATTTTTAAATACGGTTGGATAATTTGAATGATAAATATATCAATAAAATATTCATTCAAATTGTTTGAGATAACTTAACTTTTTCAATATTTTTAAGAGTCTTGCAAAATAGTAGGAGTATCAAAAATCTAGCTACTAAATAGCTAAATGTCTTTTAAGTACAACCAATTAGTTATTGGATTAAAACACTGAGGGCAATCATAAGGAAAGGTGCATTAGTTATTAGTTACCAATAATATTTTGATCTATAAAAATATATATTAATATATGTATCCTTAAATTCACTAATTATAATGAATTTATTATTAGATATTTCTATATATTTAACTATATATTAACCCCCACAAAATGGTTCCCCTTATTTAATGTAACCTTTGACCACTCTGACACGTATAATATGTGATACAATATGTGCCCCTTAACCTAAAACCATTATGAATATCAAAACACTAATATGACCCATAACAGGTAATTTACTATGATCACTCATACTCATAGATAATTACAAACCCTTCCATAATGCAACCTCTAACCACTATTACTATTAAAAAAGAATGACACTTATAATTATTAAGGTACTAACTCTAAAATTAATTAAACCATAGTGCACTATGAGCTTTAAAACACAATGAATTCTAGAGACTATGACCCCTAGTACACTTCACAATCTTGACATTATAATTCTTGAAATTTTACAACACGCATTAATTTTAATATCTAACACATTAACTATCATTAAGATGATAGATTTTATGTACTTAAAGTGGCATAACATACTGATAAAGTTGAATGAAGTGCAACTCCAAATGTAATCACATAAGAACGGAATATAGTAAATGTTGTGTATTTTGGAGATGATATTTTGATTATCTATATTAACCCAAAAATCACCTTTCTTGAGACAACATATGGTAATGGTTTTGACTATCGATATTGATCCAAAACCCACTTTTAGTTATATGTATTTCAAAATTATAAAATTTCAAAATTTCAAAATTGCGTATTTTTATATGGTTTTTTCCTATTTCCACTATTCAATGCAATACGAATAATAAGTATTCATTATTGGGTTCTTATTTATTCATGTTTATATTATTTTGTTAAATACATGTATTTTTGAATTAAGTTTTTGATATCTCAATTTTTTTTTCTTATTTCTAAATTTTTACTAATGAGAGAGAGTCATTTTTCATGAATAGGTAGAGTCTCTAACATTAAACTCAATATTCTACCATAAATTAGTCAAGTTATCATGACGACAAAAATATACAAATAGGAAAAACACATTGGTAACATGCTGAATATGAACCGGTATGAATGTGAAAATTTTAATAAGTCCATTTGGTTCCCTTCTTTACTAATTTGGATAGACATGAAACAAACTTCACTAGTTACTCCTCCAGAAATATTTAAAAATCTTCCAATAGATGGAGACTACCTCAACACATACAAAAAATGTTTCCTTCCTCATCGCAGATTCAATTGTCGCTACAAATAATTGAAGTTTGGCATGTTGACTCTTTAGATGTAGCCCAGAAAGATATTTTGTATCAACCTACAATTGACCAAATGTATATATGATCAGTTAATAATCTAACATAATACAATTCCACCACAAGCTCAAGAAAAACTAGGGGATATACTTTTAATCCTTCTAGATTCTGAACAAGAAGAAGAAAGGGAAGCATAGTTAGACACAACCATTTAAATTTGACCTCATAGTACCTGCGACATAATATCATAAGAATATTGCAAGAGAAGACTCACGGAGTTGGAAAACAACAGGGACATAAACATATACAATAAATGGGAATGAAATATTTCTAGGTATTCAACTAGAAGACCCACAATAACAATAGAATCTACACTCAATCGCATGAAATATTTTTGAGGATACCCTATAAAGGGTAGAAAAGAAAACAAGCCTAAAGAATTAGAACAATTTCGAGAATAATCTATTGGGCATCACGTCTTGCAGTTTCTTGGACATATAAAATATCTATTCATTGAAGGATGACTATAGAAAGTGATGGTAGTTCAACAAACGCAGGAACATAAAAAATCAACTCTAGACAAAGTCAACATAGAAGGAATCTCATCATAGGCAGAGGAGGAAGGATAGTCGACTAAACACAACAGGAATAAAAATATCTTCAATATCGACTTCACTTTTGATTCACCCCATGTTACAATTATAGAAGAAAATGATGATCAAGATAAAACCCGATCCAAGCAAACTGATAGTGACAAAGTTTCATCCAAGCATTCTAGGTTTGATGACATATTAAGTTGGATAGTATCAATATTAATCTATAAAGAGAAAAACATGAAATGGGGATTTGGTTGGAACATTATAACTAGGAAATAGAACAACAAAATATAAACATTCCAATAAGGATTAATGATCCACCTTTTGCAGTCCAATAATTAGTATATAATACGGTAATTATGCTAATCGTCATAGTTATAAGTTAATTCTTAGGTTGATGGAATATATTTAAACCCCATGTAATATGTTTTAACATTCATAGTAATATTGACATATTACTATTGACATATTTCACTGCTAAAATTTTCCACTAAGATTTCTTGTTGTTGTTGAAATATGCATGCAAGTTTATTTATTTTTATAAATAACCAAAATACAATTTGTAATAAAATTATAATTTAGTTAATTTATATTGTTTTTTTAAGCTATGAAATGTGATAGGAATAATAGGGTACCCCTTTTGATGGTTATCATGGATTGAATTTTATTTTCACTTCCATCCATTTGATTTATATGGCTTCCCTTGTTTGTCTTAATTTTATGTTAATATTTTATTTTAACTTCAATTGGAAATAAATTACAAAATAGATATTCCTATAATTATGCTCAATAGTAATAGTAAATCTTCCATAGTTATAATTTAATTATTAGGCTGATTGTAGATATTTAAACCCCATGGAACATGTTGGAGTATTCATTGTAATATTGACATATCAATGATAAGATTTGTACCAAAATTAGGTATACTCTATTAATTAAATTATCTCAAATTAATTAATTTAAGAAAATGGCATATCAGCACATCATATTGGGAATGTGGTATTTCTAGTCCATGGTAATGTAAGAAGACTTGTTTCCAATTAAAGGATTTCCATAAAAATAGTGAGGTGAAACTACATGGATAAACATATTTTTAATAACTCCAATAATAATAAAAATAATAAATATATAGTTTAGTTAACTTTTATAATATTTTAAATCTCGTTAATGCAATATGTATAATGGGGTTAGTGTTTTGATTCTTATCATAGATTGATGGCTATAGAAATTTTTCAATCCATTTGATTATATGGTCACAATAGTTATAATAAAAGCAATAAATCATTTTATAGTCAAAATATTCTATATATGGTATATTTTAAATTAATTTCGAAAGAATTTTTTTTATTAAATTCAGGAGGAATGGAGATCATAATTACATTTTAAATAAGTCTTAACCTTCTATTAATGAGTAATATTAAAAATCTCAATTATTGATTATTGAATCTCTAGCATCAACCTATTTATTATTGATAATTAAATTAAAATTATAGAAATCCTATCAAGGGATACACACTATCAACATATAAAAATTAAAGAATCATAAATATGATTTCACAAATTTATTTATATGCATTTCTGATTTGTAAATTATTCATTCCGGTTTTTCTAATCACTAATATTTATATTTATATACATAAACATATATATTTGTAATATGATTTCTTTTAATATTTGTTTTGTTTTGTTTTTGTTTTCATTTTTTCTACTCAATTCTAAGTTAAATGTTGAGATTTTGCTTTGAAA